>PVIA01018606.1:0-12363 GCA_004024845.1 Tonatia bakeri | reverse complement strand
TGCTTGGAAAATTTGTTTCCAGTTCTTCACTTTCAGTCTGTGTAGGTCTTTTGTCCTGAGGTGGGTCTCTTGTAGGCAGCATATGTGTGGATCATGCTTTCTTATCCATTCAGCAAATCTATGTCTTTTGATTGGAGCATTTAATCCATTTATGTTTAAGGTTATTATTGAAAGGTACTTATCCATTGCCATTTTTGTACCTGTGTTCCTCTCTCTCTCTCTCTGTCTCTCTGTCTCTCTCTCTCTTCCTTTCTTCCTTTCCTTAAAGCAGTCCCTTTAGCATGTCTTGCAGAACTGGTTTGGTGGAGGTGTTTTCTTTTAGACTTCTTTTGTCTGGGAAGCTCCTTATGTGGCCTTCTCTCTTGATTGAGAGCCTTGCTGGGTAAAGTAGCCTTGGTTGCAGACCTCTGGTTCTCATTACTTGGAATATTTCTTGCCATTCTCTTCTGGCTTGGAGCCTTTCCATTGAGAAGTCAGCTGCTAGCCTTATTAAGGGCTCCCTTGTATGTTACTTCCTGTTTCTCCCTTGCTGCATTTAAGATTCTCTCTTTGTCTTGGAATTTTGCCATTTTCATTATGATGTGTTTTGAAGTGGGCCTCTTTGAGTTCCTCTTGATTGGGACTCTCTGTGTTTTCTGGATTTGTGTGGCTTTTTCTCTCATCAAAGTAGGGAACTTTTCCATCATTACTTTTTCAAACAGGTTTTCTATCCATTGCTCTTCTTCTTCTCCTTCTGGTATCTCTGTTGTACAGATATTATTATGTTTCATGTCCTGCATTTCCCTTAATACCTCTTCATTTTTTCTGACCCTGTTTTCCTTTTCTTGCTCTTTCTGGGTGTTTTTTCTACCTTTTCCTCCAATTTGGTGATCCAATGTTCTGCTTCATCAATCCTGCTTTTCATTCCTTCTACTGTGTTTTTCAGTTCAGAAATTGTATTCTTCATTTCCTCTTGGCCCTTGTTGATAGTTTCTATTCTCTTTTTTAGGTTGCTATAGTTTGCAGTGAGTTCATTGTAGTTTCCCTGTAGTTTCTGGTAGTTCATTGTGAGCTCATTGAACTTCCTGATAGCCATCGCTTTCAACTCAATACCTGATAGTTGAGTTGCCTCTATTTCATTTAGCATTCTTTCTGAGGCTTCCTCCTTTCCCTTCATTTGGGGATTGTTTTTCTTCCCATTGTTGGTGAGACAGTTCTTTTTACCCTCAGCTTTTTAAATCTGTTCTGGCTCCCTGGGTTTATGGTGTGAACTTCTTTGGTAGAATACCTGTAAGATTCAGTGGTGCAGTCTCCTTCAGGCATCCTGGTGTTTACAGCTTCCCCCTACTCTTTTTTGTGATCTATTGGAGGGGTTAGGCAAAATGGTTTAAGATAGCAAGAGAGTATTCTATGATATTTACAGTAGTAGCCAGTAAGAGAAGAGATAGGAGATCCTTTGGCTATGTATAGTGTTAACTGTGATCTTCCACTTAACTAGACTGTTTTTAGAAAGGATGGAAAGAAGATAAGACTCTTGTTGGGGAGGGAAGGATTGTGAGTTGGATCTAGAAAGCAGTGAGGTTGTGGGAGGTCAGATTCTGAGGTAAGGTGAGAGTAAAGGATAGTAAATGGGTGTAGTATGTGAGAGAATAGAGTTAACCACTGCAGTAATAGAGTTCAGGAAACCATGTAGTGGGTTAAGATCTGGGAGGGCTGTTGTGTAGTATTTGCAATTGTATGGAATAGCTATTATGTACAGTAATAGTAGAGCAACAATGATATGACAGAATCTATGAGATCTAGATAACAAGAATAGGGAGTATAGTACCTTGAACTGTGTACTAATGGAACACAAATGAAGGACAGTAAATTAGCAATATACTATGAATGAGATAACAGGGGAAACCTGTCAAATGATACAATATAACCAGCCAAGCAAAGAAGACTATACAGAAAGAAGAGGAATACCAAAATACTATTGAAATAAAAAAATGTAAGAATAATGAAAAAATGATAATACAAATGTGCAATAACTTGCAGATTCAAACAAAAGAAGGAAAAAAAGCAGAAGATGGAAGGATAAGGAGATCACAGTGGAAAGAAAGGATGAAGGAATAACACTAGAAAGAAGGAAAGAGAAGCAAAAGGAATTGAGGGATATAAAAATAATCAGAATTAAAAAATAAAAAGTTACTTTTAAAAAAAGCAAACAATCAAATAAAAAAATCTCTTGTTGGTTTCAAATTGGCCAAACTACTTTTTCTGGTCTTGCTGGCTTTAGCAGGGTGAGGGGCGATTTGTATTGCTTTTCTCCCTTCCCATTCAGCACCCAGTCAGCCTCCAGTGTACTCTCCCCAGGACTAGCCACACAGTCTCCCCAGAACCAGTGTGGTGCCTCTCTGCAGGGCCCTCCTAAGCACATTCTCCCAAGTTCATGGCTATGGGCTCCAGGGATCCTACAGAGCACATGCGCCTACCCCAGGTTCATAGCTGTGGGCTCCGGGCGTCCTGCAGAGCACCTGCACATTCCCCAGTTCATGGCTGTGGGCTCTAGGTGTTCCACAGAACACACTCTCCCCATGTTGTGGGCATGGGCGCTCAGCCAGGCTGCCCTTGGTCACACAGGCTCAGGCGCACACTATTCCCAGAGCTATGAGTGGGTGCTCACAGCCCCTGTGTGATTGCCACTCAGTCTTCACGCTCCTCTCTGTGCCTTCAAGCAACCAGGCCTTGCCCAGTGTTGCTCAATCCTTGTTTGACTGGGGAGGGAGTGGTTGACCCAGCTCTCTCCCAAGTGCCCTGAGGCAGACATGGGAGTGCTGGGCCTAGGGCTGCAACCTCCCTGGTCCCTGCGCTGATCCCTGGGTCCTTATTATCCTGAAGCACTCTCCTTACTGTCTGGTTTTTCAATGTCTGCTATAATTTTTGATCTCCTATTTTCATATATGCTGCGGTACTGTTGGTTGTTTGCTCTGTTCCTCCATAGATTGGCTAGGTTTTTCTCCCATGTGTAGGGGGAAGTGGAATCTGCTCTCTCATACCATTCTGCCATCTTCCCTCTGTGCTAGAGATTCTAGACATGCAATATGGTAAAGGAAAGGAAAGATATATAAAGGCATGCAGATTATAAAATGAGAAATAAAACTGTCTTTATTCACCATTACATGATCATCTATGTGAAAAAATCTTACGGAGTTTACAAAAACACCAATAGAAGCATAATTAAACAATAAATTTTATTTTTTATACTAGCAATAAGCAATCAGAAATAGAAAAACATACCATAATAATTATATAAAATAAGGAAATATTTATAGATAAATATAATAATGTGCAAGGCCTGTACACTGAAAGCTATACAAATAGTGAGAGAAATGAAAAACCTAAATAAAGGAGAGCTAGAACATGTTCGTGTATTGAAAAACTCAGTGTTGTTAAGATGTCTATTCTTTCCAAATTGGTTTATAGATTTAAAGCTATCCAAATAAAAGTTCCAGCAGGTTTTTTTTAGAAATTAATTTTAAATTTTGTTTTGAAATGCAAAATAAACAGAATAGCCAAATAACATTGAAAAGAGAAAAGCAAAGGTAGAAGCCTAATCATATTAGATTTCAAGATTTATTATAAAGCTATAGTAGCCAAGATATTGTGGAACTAGTGTAAAGTTAAACAAATTGATCAGTGAAATATAATGAACTATAGAAATGATCCCTGAAAGAATAGTCTTTGATCAGTGAAATATAAAAGAGTCCTGAAATAGACCCATACATATGCAGTCAATTGATTTTGACAAAATGCAAATGTATTTCAGTGGAGTAAGAATAGTCTTTTCATCAAATATTTTTGAAACAATTGAATGTTCATATGCCAAAATAAGAAAAAAATCTCAATACATATCTCACAGCATACACAGAAAAAAATTACAAATGGGTCATAAACCTAAATGTCACACCTAAAACTATAAAACCTTTAGAAGGACATAAGAGAATATCTCTGTGACTTTTTATTAGGTGAAGATTTCTAAATATGTATACCAATATGTCTTAATAATGTTGCTAAAATGATTAGTTCCCATTTAAGGCAAAATAATAATGTACTGTGGAATTTATAACATGTATATAAGTAAAATGGATAACAACTATAACAAAGAATGGGAGGTGCAAGTGGAAATATGATATTATAATGTTTATGCTTTATAGACAAAGTGATATAATATTGGAACATTTTCTATAGTAAGTTAAAGGTTTATAAATTCTGAAATAACCTCTAGATATTGAAACTTATATAAATATTTAATCTTATATAAATAAGATTAAAATTTATAGAAGTGATAAAATGGAATGCTACACATATTTTAGTTAACCTAGAATAGGAAAAGAGGTAAAAATGAATAGTAACAACATATAGAAAACAAATAGCAAGGCAGTAGATCTAAACCTAATCATATCAATAATTACATTATATGCAAAGGCAACAAACACTCCAAATAAAAAGCAAAGATGGTCAGATTGAAAAAATACTCAATTATGTGCTGTTCACAAGAGATTCATTTAACATATAAAAATGCTGATAAATGGAAAGCAAAAATACAGAAAAATCAGGCAGTAATGAGGAAGCTAGTTCAGCTCTATTAATATCAGACAAAGTAGAAGTCCCAATGGAAAACATTATTAGAATCAAGAGGGGCATTTATGATAATAAATTGGTCAATTAATTAAGAAGACATAACAGTTTTAAATATGTATGCACCTAATAACAAAGCTACAAAACACATAAAGGTAAAGCTAAGAGAACTTAGAGAAATAGACAACTCCACATCTGTATTTGGAGATTTCAATGTTTTTCTTGCAATAATTGTTAAAACAGGTAAACACAAACTGAGAAAGGATATAAGAAAACAGAAGAAATGAACAATTTGACCTAGAACACTACTACCTTTGTTAACCTTTGTAGAACACTACATGCAAAAACTACAGAAGATTCATTCTCAAGTGCATCTTGAATATTCAGCAATATAGACCCTATGGTGTGCCATTGAATGAGCCTCAATAATTTTTTTAAAAGGGAGATAGCCTACCGACCACAACAGAATTAAATTAGAAATTAATAACATAAAGTTATTGGAAAGCTCTCTAATTTATTTAGACATTAAACAACACTTCTAGATAACTTGTAGACAAAAGATAAAATTATAAAGAAAATTAGAAAATATCCTGAACTAAATTTGAATGACAACAGAACAGATAAAAACTTGTGGAATGACTCTGAAGCAGTGCTTAGAGAAAAGTTTATAACCTTAACACTTATATCAGAAAAGAAGAAAGATTTACACATCTTTGTTAGCAAATTTAACAACTTACTTAAAACGAACAAATCTTTTGAAAGATATAAATTAACAAAACTGACACAAGAAGGAATAGGAAACCTGAATAGACTTTAATATTTATGAAAAATATTGAATTCATATTATAAAACTCTGTAAGAAAATACAGCCATTTACATAGGTTATTTGTACCAAGCATTTAAGAAACAATAATACCAATTCTAAACAATTTCTTTAAAACAATAGATGAGGTGATAATACTTCCTAATTCATTTTATGAGGCAGAATTACTTTGATACCAAAACTAAAGTCATTACAAGAACACTCCAAACCAACCTCTCTGATGAGAAGAGGTTCTCAAACCTTATCATGTTATTAACAAATTGAATTCAGTGACATAGTAGTAAAGAGGATAACATCATGACTAACTGGTGCTTATTTCATAAATATAAGATTGATTCAAAATTGAAAATTGGTCAATGTAAATAATTTACCACACATTTAAAAAAGACAAAAATTATACAATCTCAATAGAGAAAAATATTTGTCCAAATTTAATGCCCGTTTATTTAAAAAAAAACCCTCTCAGCAGACTAAAAATAGAAGAAACTTTCTCAGTCTGACAAAAGGCATCTAGAAAAAACCTATAGCTAATATCACACTTAATATTGAAATCTGAAAATTTTCCTCCTAAGATTGAAACAAGTCAAAGATGTCTACTCCTCACCAGTTCTATTTGACATTGTATTGGAGGTCCAAGTGAGGGTAAAAAAACAAGTAAAAGAAATAAGGCATACACATTGAAAAGTAATGGGAAAAGTAACTCTGTTCATAGACAACATTTTGCACAGAGACAATCCTAGAGAATCTACAGAAAACCACTAGAATTAATAAGTGAGTTCAGTAGGATTCAAAGTCAATATATAAAAAGTAATTGTATATCTATATACTGGCAGTGAACTTCTGTAAAATGAGCTTTAATATAACTTAGAATAGCATGTAAAACCACAAAACATTTAGGGATAAATTTAACAAAAGGTATATAAAATCTGTAAATCTGAGCTACAAAATCATTGCTGAGAGTAATTAATGAAGACCTAAGTGAATGAAGAGATATACTGTAATAATGATTGAAAGACTCAATATTGCTAAGATAATGATACTCAACCAAATTAATTAATACCTTTAACATGATTCCAGTCAAAACTCGATAGGCTTTTCATGTGTGTGTTGATATTTACAAGTTGTTTCTAAAATATGCTGAGAAATTCAAAGAATGTGGAATAGCCAAAATAATCCTTAAAAAGAAGAGCTATACTATAAAACTTCATTATATAGGCACAATGTGGTATTGATATAAAGACAGACAACTAAAGAAATGCAATACATTAAGAGTTCAGAAATAAAATTACACCTTGAGACGAAGGCACTGAAGAGATTCAATGACAAGAAAAACATTTTCAACAAATGATGCTGGGACAACTGGATATCCATATAGAAAAGTGACCTATACTTCACACAATACATAAAAATTAATTAGAGATGGGTAATAGTCCTGAATTTGAACATAGGTGAAAATTGGTTCTGAGAGGGTGAAAAAAATCTTAGCTATTACAATAATTTTTGGCCCTCCAAAGAACCAAAACAAACAGAACCAGAATAGTACAAAAACAGATACACAATATATCTGTAGTATCAACATTTCATGTTGGGGGTTGGGATAATTAGGAAAAAAATATCTAAAAGGAAGTGTTATGGTTTGAACTGTGCCTTCCAAAAAGCTATGTTAACGTCATAACCCTT
Source organism: Tonatia bakeri (assembly GCA_004024845.1). Lineage (NCBI taxonomy): Eukaryota > Metazoa > Chordata > Mammalia > Chiroptera > Phyllostomidae > Tonatia > Tonatia bakeri. The sequence continues at coordinate 5,258 of PVIA01018606.1, read as the reverse complement.
GGTACCTGTGAATGTAATTTTCTTTGTAAATAGGACCATTGCATGTGTAATTAAGAAGTAAGTTAAAATGAGGTTGTACTTGTGTAGAGCAGGCCTCTAATTCAACGACTAGCACATTTATAATAAGGGAAGAGACATAGAGACGGGCAGAGGAGAGAAGACCATGTGAAGACTGAGGCAGAATATGACATGAGGGTTCACAAGTCAAGGAATGCCGAGGATTTACAGCAAGTCATCAGAAACTAGCAAGAGGCAAGAAAAGATCCTCTTCTTCAGCTATCAGAAAGAGCATGTGTCTGCTGTCACCTTGATTTTGGAGTTCTAGTTTTCAGAATTATGAAAGAAAAATTTTTATTGTTTTAAGTCACTTAGGTTGCTGCTTTATTATGGTAGCCATAGAAAACAAATATGGGTGATAATGTTTAAAAGGTTGGGAAACACTTTTCTATAAGAAAACCTAGGAGAATATTTTTGCAACTTTGGGTTAAGGAAAAGATTTCTTAGATGAACCCAGAGAGCACTAGCCATAAAATAAACAATAACAAAAAATTGGACTTTATCAAATTAAATACTTCTGATCATTTAAAGAGCAGAATTTTAAGATCATTGTTAAAAAATAAATAGTGAGACTGAAGATGGTGGTGAGGTAGGAGGAAGCAGGTTCTACTTTTCCCTACACACGTGAGAAAAACCTAGCCAGTCTATGGAGGAACAGAACAAACAGCCAACAGTACCCCAGCATATATGAAGATAGGAGACCAAAAATTGTAGAGGACATTGAAAAACCAGATGGTAAGGAGAGTGCTTCAGGACAATAAGGTCCCTGGGACCAGCTTGCAGAGCAGGGTGGCTGCAGCCCCGGGCCCAGTGTCCACTAGGTCTACCACAGGGTTCTTGGAAGAGAGCCGGGTCGATGACTCCCTCACCTGCCAAACAAGGTTTGAGTAGCACTGGGAGAGGCCTGGTTGCTTGAAGATGCAGAGAGGGGAATAAGGACTAAGTGGCAAACACACAGGGGCTATGAGCACCCACAGAGTCTGTGGATTCCGGCTGGGGACACTTGAGAGTTGGGCCGGGACAGGCCCTGACCCAGATAGTCCCTGGTCTGGTTGGAGAATTGGGCTGTGTGAGAAACCAGGCCTCTGTATGGAACGGCAGACTTGAATAGGAGAAATTTCTCAAAAAGAAAAAGTGAAAAAAGAAACACTGTTTGGGGAATTCTCCTGCAGTAGCCACTCCAGCCTTCTCCCCACCCAGCCATGTGGCACTCCCCAGGCTGGCACGGAAAGCCCTGGGTGCACTCCAGTAGCCCTGGGAAGAGTGTGTACCCAAACCTTTGGAACCTGAGGGACCAGAGGCTGCCAGGGAGCTAGGCTGGAGACTGATTGAGTTCAGATCAAGAGGGGAGAAAAGCAACAGCAATCATCCCTTAGCCTGCTGCAGCCAGGAAGACCAGCAAAACTGGTTTGACCAGTTTGAAGCCAGCAAGAGGAATTTTTTTTAAGTAATTCTTTATTTTTTTCTTTTTATTATTTTTAATCTTTCAACTCCTTTTCCCTCGCTTTCCTTCTTTTTTCTATTATTCTTTTTTCCCTTCTCTCCCATTTTCTCTCTTCTTCCTTCCTTCTTCTTTTTTTCTCTTTTCTTTTCTTTTTTTAAATCCTAAAAGTGAGACAATAAAACCTGGAACTATGGAAAGACCAGAGTTGGACCCAAAGAGGGGGCATCCCAACAGCTGAGACAGTGAGACAAATTTCACTTTGCTACTACAGAGAGCCTGAAAGTTATTGCGTATTTGTATTATTATTATTTTGATTATTCTTACATCTTTTATTTTAATAGTATTTTTGTATTCCTCTTCTTTCTGTTTAGTCTTCTTTGCTTCACTGGTTAAATTGTATTGTTTGATGGGTTTCCCTTGTTCTCTCTTTCATAGTGTATTGTTAATTTACTGTCTTTCACTTCACTTGTGTTCCATTAGCACACTACTCAAGGTCCGGTACTTTATATTCTTGTTATCTAGATCACATAGATTCTCTCATATGATTGTTGCTCAATTATTATTGTAAATAATAGCTGTTCCATATAACTGTAAATACTACACAACACCCCTCCCATCTTAGCCCCCCTCAGTTTCCTGAAATTGATTACTGTAGTGGTTAACTCTATTCTCCCACACACTATACCTACTTTCTATCCTTTATCTCACCTTACCTCAGAATATGACATCCCACAAGCTCACTACTTTCTAGATCAAACTCACGATCCTTCCCTCCCCAACAAGAGTCTTATCTTCTCTCTGTACTTTCTAAAAAGTGCCTGAGTGGGTAGAATATCATGGTTAACACTACACATAGCCAAAGGATCTATCTCTTCTCTGTGGGCTGATATTGTAAATACCATAGAATACACTCTTACTGCCTTGAACCATTTTGCCTTCCCCCTCCAACTGATCAGAAAAAAAGAGTAGATGGAAGCTGTGAACACCAGGATACCTCCTGGCAGAGGAAACCCAACAACAAAGGAATCACCAACACATAACAACAGAAGAAGGTACAAAAGAAAGTGGAAGCCACACTAACCTCAATCCAGGACCTATCTGGAAATACTACTAAATAGTGGGGAAATTATCCAGAACAAACAACTGAACAAGAGCAAGAAAGAATCTGAGAAGCCTTGTACACACAGGAGAAACAATTTCAACACAATCTGCCCTCACCAGAAAAACAAAATACAGGAGTTGGTGGACAGAGTGACCATCAGTTAAGCAGCTGGTGGGAAGGACCCAGCAAAGAAAGACCCAACAACAATCAAAACCCAAAGACAAACACAGAGCCAACTTAAACAACAGCCCAAGACCACTGAGCTCAGGAGATCAAGGAGACTGCACCACTGAATCTCACAGGTATTCTACCATAGCAGTTCACACCATAAGCCCAGGGAGCTAGAACAGATCAATTTAAGAAGCTGAAGGTAAAAAGAACTGTCTCACCAACAATGGGAAGACAAAGAAACAGTACACAATGAAAGAAATGGAGGAAGCCTCAGAAAGAATGCTAAATGAAATAGAGGCAACTCAACTATCAGGTATTGAGTTGAAAGCGATGGCTATCAGGAAGCTCAATGAGCTTACAATGAACTACCAGAAACTACAGGGAAACTACAATGAACTCACTGCAAACTAGAGCAACACAAAAAAGGAAATAGAAACTATCAACAAGGGCCAAGAGGAAATGAAGAATACAATTTCTGAACTGAAGAACACAGTAGAAGGAATCAAAAGTAGGATCGATGAAGCCGAAAATCAGATCAGTGAGCTGTAAGACAAGGTACAAAAAAACACCCAGAAAGAGCAAGAAAAGGAAAACAGGGTCAGAAAGAATGAAGAGGTATTAAGGGAAATGCAGGACAACATGAAACGTAATAATATCCATGCAATAGGGATACTAGAAGGAGAAGAAGAAGAGCAAGGGATAGAAAACCTGTTTGAAAAAGTAATGATGGAAAAGTTCCCTAATTTGATGAGAGAAAAATCCACACAAATCCAGAAAACACAGAGAGTCCCAATCAAGAGGGACTCAAAGAGGCCCACTTCAAAACACATCATAATGAAAATGGCAAAATTCCAAGACAAAGAGAGAATCTTAAATGCAGCAAGGGAGAAACAGGAAGTAACATACAAGGGAGCCCTGATAAGGCTAGCAGCTGACTTCTCAATGGAAAGGCTCCAAGCCAGAAGAGAATGGCAAGAAATATTCCAAGTAATAAGAACCAGAGGTCTGCAACCAAGGGTACTTTACCCAGCAAGGCTCTCAATCAAGAGAGAAGGCCACATAAGGAGCTTCCCAGACAAAAGAAGTCTAAAAGAATACACCTCCACCAAACCAGTTCTGCAAGATATGCTAAAGGGACTGCTTTAAGGAAAGGAAGAAAGGAAGAGAGAGAGAGACAGAGAGAGAGAGAGAGGAACACAGGTACAAAAATGGCAATGGATAAGTACCTTTCAATAATAACCTTAAACATAAATGGATTAAATTCTGCAATCAAAAGACATAGATTTGCTGAATGGATAAGAAAGCATGATCCACACATATGCTGCCTACAAGAGACCCACCTCAGGACAAAAGACCTACACAGACTGAAAGTGAAGAACTGGAAACAAATTTTCCAAGCAAAAGGACAGAAAAAAAAATCCAGGGTAGCAATACTCATATCAGACAAAAGAGACTTCAGAAAGGGACCATAAAGAGAGATCCACAAGGTCACTTCATAATACTCAAGGGAAGAATCCACCAAGAAGACATAAACATTATAAATATATATGCACCCAACATACAAGCACCCGAATACATAAAGAAAATCTTGGAGGACTTCAAGGAAGATATTGACAACAACACAATTTTAGTAGGGGATTTTAACACCTCACTGACAAAAATGGACAGATCTTCCAAACAAAGTATCAACAAAGATATTGTGGCATTGAACAATGCCCTAGATGAAATGGTATATTTCACTTAACTGATATATATAGAGCCTTTCATCCCAAAGAAGCTAAATACACATTATTTTCAAGTGCACATGGAACAGTTTCAAAGATATTCCAAATGATAAGACAAAAACAAGCATTGACAAATTCAAGAAAATTGAAATCATACGAAACATTTTCTCTGACCAAGGGACTGAAACTAGAAACCAACCCCAAGGAAAAAAAACCTAAAACACTCAAAGTCATGGCGATTGAATAGCATGCTATTAAGCAATGAATGGGTCAAAAATGAAATTAGGGAAGAAATCAAAAAGTTTCTGGAAACAAAAGAAAATGAACTCACAACAACCCACAGCTTATGGGACACAGCAAAGGCAGTCCTGAGAGGGAAGTTCATAGAGATACAGGCTCTACCTAAACAAGACAGAAACATTTCAAACAAACAGCCTAACCCTATGCCTGCAAGTACTCCAGGAACAACAACAAAGACAGCCCAGAGAAAGTAGAAGGAAGGAAATAACCAAGATCAGAGCAGAAGTAAATGACATAGAGACTAAAAGCACAATTCTCAGGATCAGTGAATCCAGGAGCTGGTTCTTTGAAAAGATAAACAAAATCAACAAGCCTTTAAACAGGCTCATCAAGAAAAAAAGAAAGATGACCCAAATAAACACCATCAGAAATGAAAGAGGAGAGCTTACAGCTGACACCACAGAAATACAAAGAATTGTAAGAAATTACTATGAAGAACTGTATGCCAAGAAATTTGAAA
>PVIA01018605.1:0-12357 GCA_004024845.1 Tonatia bakeri | reverse complement strand
CGCCCAGCCTGGGTCCCTTCTGGCGTCTCACCGTCAGTTCATTCAATATCTGGATAACTTCTGATGCCCTATTTTCATAAACGCTGCGATATCCGTGGTCTCCTAGTCTGTTTCTCCTCAGATCGGCCAAATTCTCCCCTGTGCGCTGGAGAGGGGGATCCAGACTCCTCCTCTCAAGCCGCCATCTTCCGCTCCCCCCAAAGACCCTATTTTCAAATAAGGTCATATTCTGAAGTTTGTGCTAGACATAATTTTTGGGGAGGGATATGTTTCAGCTCACTTCAGGGAGTGTCCTGGTACTTTCAGTTGCCTCAGGCAAAAGGCCAGGACTTTTTGGAGGCTCAGTAGGTAACTCAATAGGTTACTGTGACATTCAGGCAGTCACAGGCTATTCCATGGAGCAGTTAGAGAGCATTGACTTGCAAGCAACTGAACACAAGTTTTGGCAGATGAGAGGGAAGATCCACAAGAAACCTAGAGGTTGATGTTTCTGGGGGGTTTTCAGCTGTTCCATGATATCAGGGTTCTGGGTTGGGGATTCTGCATTTTTTTTTTCCTTCGTTGCAAGATGAAGGAGGTTGCAAGATGGCTGCTGTGGCTCAAGCAGGAATCTTCACACAGTTCCGTCCAAAGGTGTGAAATGTGAGTAAGAGGGATTGGGATGACCAGAGGGGAGTGTGTGTGTGTGTGTGTGTGTGTGAGAGAGAGAGAGAGAGAGAGAAAGAGAGAGAGAGAGAGAGGGAGGAACAGGAGGAGGAGAAAAGAAGAAGAGAGACGACGGGAGGGAAAGGTTGGCCTTTCTATGAAGGAGAAGATATCTTTTCTAGGAAACCTCCCTTTATGTTTCATTGGTCAAGACTGAATCACATGGCCACCCCTAACTGAAAGGGAGGCTGGGAAAGCAAACATCTCTTACTCAGTCTCTATAGACAGAGGCAAGAAAGAAAGAACTGAGGAGAGGCCTCTATCCATGGACAAACAGCCCTCCAACTTTTCCAAATAAATTACTAACTAATCCATTATGCTCTTCTATTCTACTACATTCAAGACCTTCATGCATCAACTCATGTCAGAGACTGTTTCAGGCAGCTTTTGTTTGGAAGACTCATGCCCCAAGATGGGGAGTTTCTGGAGAAACACTAATAATTCAGTAGCTTTAGTTTTTTTCTCTCCACAATTAGGACAGTACTGAATTGACATCTTGTCCATAAATATTTGTACATCTGTGACTATATTTTGGTAGGATAGATTTCTGGATGTGTGTTTGCTGTGTTTGAATACCCCATACGTTCTTGTTGGAAGCTTTTTCTAGGGCTGGGTGAAGATCCCACTTGCTCATCTTCAAACCAACCATAGCCCACAATTTTTAGGGAAAACTGGGCAGTAATATGCATTTCTCCCACTTCCCACTCCAATCCATTATCTTGGCCTGCTGTGCCTTCCCTGTTTTGGCAGTAAGGTTCACTGATGACTCTAGTGCTGTTGTATACATTATTCATACATCTTCTTATATCACCTACTGTGGCACCAGCTGGGGACAGCAAATACTACAAACATGGCACCAATAAAAAAGAATGTGTAATCAGTCTTTAAAAATTCCTTCTCGACTGCCAAGGGCAGCACATGAGGATGGAAAGTGAACAGCTGGCTGGTCCTGCTAATTTCAAGGCAGCTTCACAGTGAAAATGATGGCTGCTTCACCATCAGTCTCTCCCTGACTTCTGGAAAAGGCAGATCCCAGGGGCCCTGGAAGATTTTATTGAGAGGGGGTGCATGTCCAATGCAAATTTTTTCCTTCCATTTTGTTTTCTGGAGACATAGTATTTATACGATAAAGTGCACTCATCTTAAATGTGCAGTTTGACGATATTTTACACACATATACACCTATTGTTGTGAGTTGAATTGTGCCCCCCAAAAGGTTATGTTGAAGTGCTAACCCCCAGGACCTCAGAATGTGGCTTGATTTAAACACAAGGTTGTTGTAGATGTAATATTTTAAGATAAGATCATACTGGATTTGAGTGGTGTCCTTGTAAGAAGATGGAAACTTGGACACAGGCACACACAGGGGGAGAAGGCCATGTGAAAAAGAAGGTGCAGATTGAAACGGTGCGTCTGCAAACTAAGGATGTCAAGGATTGCTGGCAACCACTGGAAGATGGAGAGCACTGGCAACTTGAGGAGCCATGGAGGGTTTTTCCTCTAGAGCCATCAGGGGGAAAGAGAGAGAAAGAGAGAGAGAGGCCCTGCTGGTACCTTTATCTGAGACTTCTGGGCTTAAGCCATCCACTTTATGGTACTTTATTATGGCAGCATAGCAAACTGATATACTGTGTAAACACCACTGAGGTGCAGATACAGGGACTTTTCAACACCCAGAATTTTCCCTTGGGCCCCTTCCTGATTATAACCTCTTTCTCCACCCAAGGTAATCATCTATTTGGATTTCTACCATCATTGACATATTTTGCCTATTCTTGAACTTTGTATAACTGAAATGATCTGGTAGGAATTATTTTGCCTGGCTTTCACACATCATATCTGTGAGATTCCTTCATTGTACTATATGTGCAGATTAGTACTAGTTATTTCCATAAACGCTTACCAATCCTTTGTGATGTGCTTGCGTGCTGTGCTAGGCCCTGAGAACACAAAGTCTATAGGGGTTCCCTTTCCAATTTGGAAGGAAGAATTGTAAACCACTTACCATGAAACGATGTGGCCATGCATGGATAAGGGTACATGTGGGCTCTGGGATCCTGAAGAGCATGGGGAAGCCAGGTGAGTGTCCACAAAAGAAGTGGGATGTTTGGGTTGGACATTCTGGGATGATGGACTAGCTTGAGTCGAAGCACTGAGTAAGGTTGCAGGGTTGTGTGCAGGGAACTGTGAGGAATCTGGTGTGGCTCAGAAATAAAACATTCTGGGTGAACAAGAGATATTTATCAGCTAGCACAGGGATTGGCAAACTGGCCTGCCTCCTGCTTCTGTAAATAAATTGAACTTTGTATAACTGAACATAACTGTTCCAATAACTGTTTTTATTGGAACACAGTGATACACATTAGTTTACATATGGTGTATGGTTGCCTTTGCACTGTAACTACAGTCTTGAGTAATTGTGTTAGGGGCTGTATGACGATCCTTAGGTTCAAATTTAAAGTGATTTTCAAGGTCACACTGAGAGCACAAGGAGGTACCATGTCAGTTTGAGTTCAAAGGAGCTTATCCAGAGTAACTGGAATCTTTCCAACAATTAATGATCATTCAAAGAAATACGTTGAGGCCAGATTGTGGAGAGTCATGCATGTGTTTTCATCTTTGCAGTGTGGAGACACTGAAGGTTCTTAAAGGAGTGGTATGATCAGGCAAATTTGTGACCATCATATCTGAGCCCTTAGCTGGGTGTGGGGTCTAAGTCTCATCAAGCAAGGTTTACACTCACCCACAAAATTCTTCTCAGGAAAGAAAGTGCTGACCATTCTTGTGAATTTCAGAGTTATGCCTTGGAGCTGGAGGTCTACACAGAAATGTGTACATGAATGTTCACAGCAGCATTATTCATAATAGCCAAAAAGTGGAAACACCCAAATATTTCCATCAACTGATGAATAGTAGTTATTGCATGACATTGTGAATATGTTAAAAATCACTGAACTGTGCACTTTAAGATGGTGAATATTATGGCATGTGAATCATATATTAATAATAATAAAACAATAATAAAATACTCTTATTTGCAATGATACAAGGAGCATTGTCAGGGCCAAGGTTGATTGTTTACTTACAGAGCCCAAGCCTGATTCCATTCTGTTCAGACTTTGTCTGTCTCAGTAGGATATGTTCATGTCATACCTTAGAAATCCCAAATTACAGTCTTGTGTGCTTTCAAAGAGAAATGTACATTGATCCAGGAAATGATTGCATAGTAGTGAATCACTAGATGGAATCTTTGCTGCTTCTCAGCTGTGCCTCAGTTTTCCCATTTGACAAATCCAGTTGGTCATAATGGTACTGATCTCACAAGGTTGCTGACAGGGGAAAATGAATTAATACAAGTGAGGTATTTTGCAGTATGTTTGCTGGCAGCAGTGCTCAGTAAACATTTCCCAGCCTCTTTCTGAGCTGTTAGGGACCTCCTTCTGGACCCTGATTCATGGTCTTTGAGCTTGGGTGTGTATGCGGCTGTCCCATCCTGGTTGTCCAAGAGATAAGTGGCAATATCTGGCTGATGCTGTTGTCCAGGTACAAAGGTGAGAGGAAGAAACCCCCAGGATTTGATGACACCAGGATCAACCTTTGTTAGTTGAGTCATCACTATTTTCAATTCCCTGCAGCTCTGATTTTGAGCACAATATAAGTAAAGCTTAAAAAGATCTGATGGTACAAGGGCCACATAGTAATCATAGTGAATTTTAATATTCAAATTAGAATTTGAGTGAACTTGGATAATCAAAAACTTTTCAATTCTGCTTCCCATTCTGTGCTAGGTCTCCTCAAGGCTGAATAGCTTTGAAATGGCCATAAATTTGCATAATAGCTTCTCTAAAGCTAATCACTTTAGGTCTGGAAGCTATTTTTGCCTGGGGCTATGACAGTCTTTCACTGTGTCCCTAGCTGATATATAAAATCAGAAGAATTGGGGATTTTTTTTTTTTTTTTGTTAGAGTGAGGGGTGTTGAAGAGTCTAGTTTGGGCCTCCTGGGGCACTGGAGGATGGACCAGGCTTCTGGACATGCTCCAGGTGGCAGCAGAGTGTGTTCCACTTGCCACTTTGGGGTGTGTTGGGGAGGGGACAGATTCCGGAGGAGACTGGAGGAAGTCTGTAATATGGTCGTATAAATTATTTGGGAAAAGTTTCCTGAGTCTGTCTTGAAAGGAGTCACTGGCTGATTCCCTTTGAACTGGTGAGTGCCAGGTAGCCAATGAAACCTGGTGAGATTTTCCTCCCATTTTTGTCTTGCCTTTCCAGATACTTCAGGTCTTTTATGAACCCCAAGCACTGGATAGTGATCGCTATGTTTCTATGCTTCTTGAGTTTATACAATTTAAATAATCTGAACCATGAAAATCTATATGTTAAGGTAATGGAGGGAGGTTTATTTTAATTGGAATTTTGTTTTCACTAGCCAATACATTCAAATGGTACAACATTTAAAAGGTACAGAGTGGTTGCTATATACTAAATGTTTGTACCCTCACTCCCCAATTCATATGTTGAAATTGTAATCACTAATGTGATGGTATTAGGAGGTAGGGCATTTGGGAGATGACTGGGTTATAAGGGTGGAGCCCTCATTAATGCCCTATAAAAGAGACCCAGAGAGCTCCCTGGCCCCTTCTATCCTGTGAGGACACAAAAACACCAGCTATAAACACCAGGAAGCAGGTCCTCACCGGGTACTGAATCTGCCAGTACCTTAATCTGGACTCCTCAGCCTCTAGAATGATGAAGAATGAATTTCTGTTGTTATAACCCACACAGCCTATGGTATTTTGTTACAGCAGCCTGAATGGGCTAAGCCAGGGTTACACATTGAAAAGTCACCCTTCCTCTCTTTTTCTTTGCTGCTAGTTCTTCCCACAGACAAATTCTATGATCAGTTTCCAGGCTTCTTACAGAAAGTATATCTGTATTTATACAGATATATTTCTATCTATATCTATGCATCTGCTATAAATGATAGCTCACTATAAACACTATTTTTCACCCTGCTTTTTCCATTTCAGTTGTATACTGGTGTCCTATTGCTGCTATAACAAATTACCACAAATTCAGTATTTAAAACAATGCTAATCTATTTTTGTACAGTCTGGAGGCCTGAAACACCAAATAGGTCTCAATGGGCTAAAATTCTACTTGTTTTCTTGACTTTTCTAGCTTCTAGAGGCAGCCTGCTTTCCTAATCTCTTGGCCTCTTTCTCCATCTTTGAAGCCAGCAGCATAACATCTTGAAATACCTCTCTGACTTTGTTATTGCAAGAACTCTTGCGATTGCATTGAACTCAACTGGGCAATCCAGGCTAACTTGATTAAAAATTTCTTAACTTAATTGCACCTGCAAAAGTCCCCTTTGTCATTTAAGATAATATATTCTTAGGTTCTAGCAATAAGAACATGGACATCTTTTGTGTGGGGGTGCATTATTCTGCCTATTGTAATTTATCTTGGAGATTGTCTTGTGTTAGAGTTCAGAGTGTTCCTTTCCTTTTATCGGCTGCATATATACTATTCCATTTTTTGAATGTGCAATAGTTTACTTAGCCAATCCCCTCTTGATGCACACTTAGCTTCTTTCCAGCCTCTTGCTCTTATAACTACTGCTGCAAGGAGTAAGTAACACTTAATTTAACACCTTTTTTTACTATATCTGATGAATTTCAAGAGATGGAATTGCTGAGTCAAAGGGTGTGTATACCTGTAATTTTATTAGATATTGTCAAATTGCTCTAAGGGTATTTAAAATTTACTATAGAAAATTTCAAATACATAAAAATAGAATAGTTTCATGCATGCTCTATACCCATCATGCAATTCAACAAAAACAATGACCAACTCATGGCCAATCTTGTTTTGTCTACACCCACCCACCCCATATACTCCTTTCCCTACCAAACACCTCAATTATTTAGAAGCAAAACCAGACTCATATATTCCAAAGGAGAAATTTAACAGTTTTAAGTACGGCTGTATCTGTTGAGGTTCTTGAGCCAGGACTGAACTGAGAGGAGAATCTTTCACAGATGTTACATTTAGAACACCTGTGCCCCTCGGAAAGCGACCCTTCATCTGGGAGAGGCTGGGTGTCTGCCATCTACCATCTGCCACCTCACCCTACCCACTGGAGACAGTTCCTTTTCACCCAGAGGATGATCTCAGAAATGAGCACTGCGCTGCAGAAAGCTGAGTGGTTGGGAGTGAGCTGACTCAGCCAGCTGCTTTGGAACTCTGACACTGAGTGAGAGCCCGAAACAATATAAAAGTACTTTTGACCTGCTGTATCTGAACATTATCAACAAGTGAGAGCCTTCTCTGTAGCAACACCAGAACTTTGATATTGTGCCTTATCAAAATTTCACACCATTTTTCTGAAAGTAATAGAAAAGGGTCCAAGTAGGGATGGGCTTTGAAGGGAGACTGGGTCTGTAGGGAGGAGGAGGATTTTATCCATCACTCATACTCCTGCAGAGTATGGACTTACTCTTAGAGAATTGGAGCGCATAGCATTTATGACAGTGTAATTGGTTTGCTAGTTACATTCTACCTTAAAAGCCATGAGTGTTATCTCCTTGGGGTCTTGGGGCCTTTTTGATCACTGAATCTAATAAAACATTCCAGGAAAGCAGACCAGGTGATGTTGAGCCCAATTTCAAGATAGCGAAAAAGAAGGCACCAAAATGTGAAAGCACACAGAAAAAAAATCATTCCTGAGATCCATTTCCCCCTCCCATTCTAGCGGTGATTGTTACCAGCAATTCCCAAGGGCTTCTCCCTGCCTTCACCTCCACAGCCACCAACCTGCTCCAGGCCCTCATCTCTCCTCTGAGTTATTATAGCACCTTCTGCCTGGCCCTTCTGCTTCTATAACAACCCCCGACCTCCATGCAGCCATCAGAATATGTCACTCCCGTGCTCACAGATGCCCAGTGGCTCCATCTAACTGGGGCAAAGCAAAGTCTCCCACCATCTGCTGCTGTGCCCCCCCAACCCCCATCATCTGCTCCTGGTGATCCTGCAACAAACCAAGCCTTAGGGCACTCACTCTTGCTGTTCCCTCCACGTGCAATGCTCTTCCCCTAAGAATGCTGCTGGGCTTGACCCTGGCCCTCAGGGAATACTTTAAGGAAGCCTTCCTTGGCCATCCAGCTAAGAGTGCAACCTACCCTCAGCACTCCTTGTTCCCTTTCTTGCTTTACTTTCACCTTAGCACTTATAACTAATTTACCAACCAACCCACTCTGTAACTATAAAATATGTTTATATGTAATGTCTTAAAATATAGTTATATACCTCATATACATATATTATTATGTTACTATATCCTAATTAGATATAACTATATATTAGGACATTCCATACATGATATATTAATAACACACACTAATACATTAACTTGTTTATTGGCTGTCTTCCTCAACTAGATTGTAGGTTGACATAAGGCCCACAATTTTTGTTTGTCTTGCTTACTACTTTATCCTCAATGCTTGGGGTGGTACTGGCACATAGTAGGTCCTCAATCATTTTTAAAAACAGATTTTATTTATTTAATTTTAGATAGAGGGGAAGGGAGGGAGAAAGAGAGGGAGAGAAACATCAATGTGTGGTTGTTTCTCACATGCCCCTTACTGGGGACCTGGCCTGCAACCCAGGCATGTGCCCTGACTGGGAATTGAACTGGCAACCCTTTGGTTCTCAGGCCAGCACTTGATCCACTGATCCACACCAGCCAGGGCCCCTCAATCACTTTTTTGAGAGCTGAGTAGGTCCAGGGTTGATCAAGGAACTCTAATCACATCCCAGAGTGGACAGGCCGTTGTTCTCCTGAGAGCAGTGGTTTAGGCACCTTATTTTTGTTCATTTGATTTTTTAAGAGTGGAGTATCAAAAAAGAAAGATAGTATAGTGCCTCAGAGTTTAGATGAATTTTTGTTTTATTGATCAACGTGATTTCCCCTGTCGTAGCATCTGGGTCATAGCAGTCTCCTCAGCCCTAAACTTTTTTGTTTCTATCCCTTTTCTCACACTTTGGCAGCATGGGGAGGGTTTCACCCATCCCTGCCCTGCCAGGCCCTGAAGCAGGTACCACCATTGTAAAGAAACTCCATCAGAATTTCATATGGTTCCTAGAAGACCAAAAAAGAAAAAAAAGCACGAGTGGGAGTCACTGCACACGATTCCCTGAGTTCACCCTTGCCACACACAACTAATGTGCCTGTGGCTCTTAGGAAGGGCCTTGTATGTCTGGGGCCCTACCCCAGGAACAAGTCTGTACTTTTTTCCTTGGTATGTGATAAGATAAATGGCTTGGAAAGCTAAAGAGAGATAAATACACGATCCAGTCCCATCATTTTCTTTTATACATGTGTGTACATTACCTTACATTCTCATCATTTTATTTTCTTTTTCTCAATTGCAACCTGCTGCCAAAAGTTAAAATAAAATTAAAGTATTGAGATGGTTTAGTGATTAATTTTTAGTTTCTGTCTGGATGCTCAGCATGAGGAAAGAGCTGCTCAAATGATTGTTTATCTCTGTCTTCGGACAAGTTTGCAAGTGTGTGCACACTCGCTACTCTGCCACCTCCACCCCAGTAACACATAGTTGCGTCTTCCATGGTTGTGTTGCTGAAAAATTCAGCTGTGTTTAGCTCTCCAGAAGAAAGAGGCATGTTCTTACCAATTACAGGTTGCAATAAAAGTAGGGATGGAATAAGCAACTGCTGCCTCTTAGAATAACATGATGAAAGCAAAAGCCAAGTAGCTAAAGAATCCATATAAAAAGAGGCATAATGCAAAGTTTTATTGTTAATCAGTTATAAATATTTAGTAATTCCTATTGTGATCTCCCATTTAACTCATGAATTACTCAGAAGTATATTTAAAATTTTCCACATGCATGTTGTGTTTAGCTATTTTTTTTTATTGATGATTTCTAATTTTGCTGCACTACGGGCAGAAACTGGGGTCAGTACAATGCCTATTATGTAGTGGATTATATTGAGCTTTCCTTTATGGACTAATATGTGATCATTTTTATTTAAATATGTGCCACATATGCTTAAAAGCATTTCGGATTATCTGTTTTTAAGGAGATAATTGTAATTTTAAAATATTATTGACCTTAAAAATAAAACAGCCAGTTATTTTCACCAGCAAAAAATGGGTTTATTCAGAAATAGCTGAGAACTGCAAATCAGGATGAGCATGGTATAGGAAAAACTACAGGCAAGGCTAGCAAACAAAGGCAAGAGCAGTTACTTTATTGAAAAAAGGAAGAAGTCGGGTGGAGGTGCTTTGAATAGAAAGTCCATTGGAGGAAAGTGAGAGTTCAGACTGGTGATGGTTTCTCATTGGCTGGGTTGCAATGGTTCCCATTGGCTGGGCTTGTTGCTGAGCGAAGAGAATAGTCTCCCCTCCTCCTGCTGGATACTAAAGTAGAGACATTTCTTATTAGGGAAGCAAGGTATAGCTCTTCTTCTTGGGTCTATAACTGATGTTTCTTCCTGTTGGAATATGCAATTCATGTGGAGTGGTAGTGCCTGAGAGCTTCCCCTTCAGGCCTCCCAACTCTATTTTAAATGAGGTTTCTTTTATTCAATTTCACAATAAATAATCAAGGTTACCAGTGTAATTGAAGTGTAACTTCTTTTTCTGTTTGCTAGATCTTTGAACCTTATGTATGAGTCAGGGTAACACAAGATGATACTGCTGTGACTAATAAACTCTGAAAATGCTGAAATTTCACAAAACAACCATTTATTTGTCATCCATGATACAGTTCAGTGCAAATCAGGGGCTCCTTGGTGGCCCTTCCCCCACAGTGTTTCAGAGACCTGGGAGGTTTCCTGCTTGTAATCCTGCCATCTCAGAGTTTTTCACTTGTGGCCACAAAGATGGGAAAAAGAGGAAGTACAGAGAACTTATATTTAATTATCTTAGTCCAGAAGTCACATGTGATTCCTTACATTTCTATTGGTGGAAATGCACTTGCGAGGTTCCAATGTAACCATAAGGGATGCTGGGAAACGTTGTCCTCCTGCATGTCCAGGAAGAGCAGTGGTGTGGTGAATATGCTGTTGTGCCTCACACAGTGGGTACATGCTTACCATTTCTTATTCTTAGTGAGGGTTTGTCTGTTTTTTCCATGTGAACTCAGTTTTTGCTTACACAGTTCCAGGATAAGTTGTTTGGTATGTTCAGCTTGATGATGATTTTATCTTCTTGGCAAAGTTGCCATGATTTTTATTAGTATGAGCAAAAAGTATTTGATAGAAAAATGGGGTAATGGAGTGGTAGTTCTTTCAGGAGCCTTGAAGACTCTCCTACTCCTCTATTTTTCAGACAAGAACAACTGAGCCCTAGAAAGGAGAAGTCATTGGCCCCACTAATTATTGGCAGAATTGAGACCAACATTGCAATAGCTTTGCCTTTCTGCCATCACATTCTTCCTTATTTGTTGTTTTTCCTCACAATTTCCTAGTGCTAGGTACATAAAGATAGTGATTAATCTGAGTGTCTTGAGAAAGTCCTTTCCAGGTTGGCACTGGGAACAAGAAATCTCAGTGGATAAAAAAACATTAAGTAGTAACACTTTGTGAATGGCTTCCAAATTAGTTCCTTACCCCTTCCCCCCCTTTTTTTTCCTGAAGCACAGTTGCAGGAAACACATTAACTTGAGATGAAACACATATTAGAGAAAGGCTCTCTCCATAGCATTATCTATTACTCTAATGAGCATGAAAAAGGGGAGAGGGGATGCTCTCTCTCTAGCTATTATTGCCTCCACTATAGAGTTGACATACACAAGCTCATTATTACATTATGTTTTATTCAACAAAATAACTTTAATGTTGTAGCTTAAATTGAATTTGCTAAAACATCTTCATCTCCAGCATAATGTGCCTCAAGTGTCTTCTTGGTGCCTGCCTTTTCTCCAGAATTATAGTGCTGAAGCTATGGAAATGGCAAAATTATATGCAATCTGCAAAACAATGTGGCTATAACGTGGTAATTGGCCTTGCACATAATTAAAGGAACATTTTCTCATCAGAGCTGTTCCATCGAAGACCCAAAGGCTATCATTGTACAAATCATCCACTTAGGAAAACCTTTATTCCTAGTAGACTCTAAAAATCTAGTTATGCAAACAGATTTGCTTATTCAGTAACATTAATGGCTCTTCACAGTTAGAAAATAAAGGTGATTGACCTATAATCTGCCTTCTCTGTGACTGAGTGTCATTTTTATTTTGACGGTTGGGAACTTTTTGACTCTGGAAATTATTCACAGCTGGCATCAGAACCCAGGGAAGAAAATCTCAAAAACTAACAACCTGTGTATTTCCAGCCTGTTAATCAAAAGAAAATCACTTCAACTGGATTAGGGTCTTGTACCTGGTAGAAAGGTTCTTACAGACAATGGAATTGAATTCTTAGATGCAACACCCTCTTGAATCAGTTCAGATTCTTGATTGATAGACACTTGCTGGAAAATTGCTTCAGTGTCTGTACAATAGCTAAACTTCTGTTTTTTATTTTTATTTTTTAAAAAGCAGCATTGCATGTTTTGAGAACTTTCAGAAGTTATTTTATACATGATCTTTAGAAATGGTCCTGAATAACTCTTACTAAGAAAA
>PVIA01018604.1:0-12362 GCA_004024845.1 Tonatia bakeri | reverse complement strand
GGAGAAAAGGGGACACTAGTGCACTGTTGGTGGGACTGCAGACTGGTACAACCACTGTGGAAAACAGTATGGAACTTCCTCAGAAAATTAAAAATGGATCTGCCTTTCGACCCAGCAATTCCACTGCTGGGACTTTATCCTAAGAATCCTAAAACACCAATCCAAAAGAACCTTTGCACCCCAATGTTCATAGCAGCACCATTTACAATAGCTAAGTGCTGGAAGCAACCTAGATGCCCATCAATAAATGAATGGATCAAAAAACTATGGTACATTTACACAATGGAATTCTATGCTGCAGAAAGAAAGAAGGACCTCCTACCCTGTGCAACAGCATGGATGCAACTGGAAAGCATTATGCTAAGCAAAATAAGCCAGGCAGTGAAAGATAAATACCTTATGACCTCACCTTTAACAGGAACCTAAACAACAAAACAAAGAAACAAGCAAAATATAGTCAAAGACACTGCATTAGAGGACAGGCAGAAAGTGACCAGAGGAGAGAGAAGAGGGAATTTCAGGGGAAAAGGGGAAGGGTTTACAGGAGAAAAGTTAAAAGACACATGGATAAAAGCTAGGGGGAGGGTGGTAATGGGAGGGAAGTTGGGGGGGGTGGGCTTGATTGGGAGTAAAGGGGAGAAAACTGTACTTGAACAATCATTAAAATAATAAAAAATAGGTATAATTTTGATTCATTTACATAAAAAAGCTATTGCTGTATTGGCTGTTGTAATTTTTTTTTTATTTGACAATCTAAGGTAAAAGAGGTCAATGCCTCTGACTAGAGAGTCATGCATTGCATCATGTTTTAAAACTTATTGCTTCATTATGTTGTTGATGATAGATACATAGATACATACATACATACATACATACATACATAGATTGATAGATATAGATATATAAATATATATCCATGTGTATATATTAATATATTCCTTTATATACATCATATATATCTTATATACAAGGCTGGGCAAAAGTAGGTTTACACTTGTTCATGTGGAAAAAGACATGCAGGTTATGATTATTACAATAGATTTATTAATTTTGTGTTTTGTATACTCACAACTGTAGACCTACTTTTGCTCACCATGGTATATAGTGTGTTTAGTGAAACAGTCGATTCATATATGGTGCAAGCTCCACATCTCATTGCAGACCAATGACAAACAGCTTATAGACCATTAGCACTGGTCTAGGTTTCTCAGTTACAAGTTACGTTGGCATACCCACAGGCAATAAAAATGCATTCTTTCAGACTATATAAAAATATTAGTGAAACATAATTAATTTGAGAACATGTAACAGGGTACAGCCAAGGGGGGCCCAAAATAAGGATTTGTAATGGGGTGCAGAACTCAGTGTCCAGGAAATATGAGGAAAAAATATATACATATAGGATGTCCTCACCCCGAGCAAGTCTGAGCTGGGGGATGCGACACATGGAGCAGGGCCATTGAGAGTTGTTTTGAATAGCAACAGTTTTGCAGATAACCTCTAGAATGGTCATTTAACACATCTATAACCTTTAACTGGTTTCATAGGTATGTTAAACAGCTGTGGCCTTGCTTTGAGCCAGGGGAATGGGAGTGACTTCAACCCATGATATAACTGACAGGTAACTCCCCCTGGTTACAGAGCCTGCACAAGAGCTTGGAGATGATGGACTCCACACCACAGGGCCACACCTACCTGGACTTACTACAGCAGCCCAGTACATCTGGAAAAATATGGAAATGCTGGCAGCTGTGGCCATTTGTGGGAGGAGTCAGAAATGGAGCTGCAGAGGAAGATTGGCACTGGGATTTAAACCCATGTGCAGCAGCCATTTAGGGTCTTTTAGGAACCACGCAGCTTGGGCAGAGAAGAACCACAGACTTTTATTTCTTTTTCTGAGATACGGTACCACAGACAGGGCAGAGGGGGAAGAAAGGATTGTGCGTGTGTGGATATTCTAAAGGGCTTTGGGATCTCAATGAAAACATGAAGTCATTACTCTTAAGTTTGTATAACTCTTTAAATAAATAATCCCTTTCTTTTTCACCAATCTCTAGCATTGAGAGATGTCTTTCCCTGGTGGCAGGCAAGGCGAACCTAGTACGGGGTGGGGGACCCCTGGAGCACAAGGGTGGGCCCATTCAGTAATAGTTTAGCATTCACCCCCCTGGGTCTGTTCTGTAACAAATAGTGTAGAAGCAGTAATCCTCCTTTTCTTGATAATCAGGTATGCTTGAGAGACCAGATGTAGCCATGAATATTTCAGATGTTACATAAAAGAGTTCTGCTAATACACTGGTGTGGGTTTTTTTTTTTACCAGTTCTATTGACTTGCCATTGACTGTTTCTTTCTCTACTATTCAAAAATATCACATATTGTTTCTAAGTATCTTGCCAAAAAAGCTATCTTCACTAAGCCAATTACATTAGTAGTGTAAAAAAAATATTATCAAATATTTTTGGCAACTTACTATGTGTCAGGCACTTTCCTAAGTGCTTTACTTTATTTTAGGCATTTAATCCTAACAATCCCATTAAAGAAGCACTATTATTATCCTCATTTTATAATGAGAAAAAAGAATCAAAGTTTAAGTGGTTTGTCTTGAATCAAACATCAGCAAGGGTTCAGAATAATAAGAAGCACGACTCACCCATGTACTTTAGCTCTTGAGCCTACATTCCTAACAATTACACTGTATTCCTCTCTAAGAGGAAGAGAAGCAATTTATATTTAGTGATGAGATATCTGGACTAAGAATCAAAAGACATGGATTTTAATTCCAGTTCTGCCACTGACTAGTCATATAACTATGGGCAAATCCTTTTCCCCTATTTGCACTTCAGTTTCCTAACCAAGAAAAATGAGCAAGGTGGATTAGATGTTTTCTCAGATCCTTTTCAATTTTAAGGTTCTATGAGTCTGTAAATATAGATTTTTTACTAAAAGCAGAATTATGAATGTATCTTTTATAGAAAATTTCTCATTCAAATAAAATTCTGTTCCTGATTCAGCAAAGCAGTATTGCTCTGGGCTATCTGCCTGGATGTGTAAATAACCCTAAAATATAAAACTGGATGTTATCATGAAGGTCATTAAAATAGGATCCCATTCCTTGGCTTTCTGGTAAAGATGAATATAACAATTACACACAGGTAATAAGCATGATATTTAATATTTTGATTTTTCTTACTGCTCTCCTCTAGGAATAAGACTAATCTACCTCGTGGCTTAACTTGGCTTTATAAGGAATAAATTTTTCTCCCTGTCTAAAGTCTTGTCAGTCCAGAAATGTTTAAATATTTAAGTATTTTGTTTCTGACATACAGCAAATTTTGTCAAGTTTCATAGCTCAACAGTTCACCATTTCTAGTACTGCACCACAATGAGCAAAGAATATAGTGTTAACATTGTCTTCTTCCACTCACTGAGATGGTGTGATTTGTAATGAATGGTGAGTATTAATGACTACAAATTGAGATCCATTTGTACCACAAATAATCAATTTGAAAAGAAAAACATTTCTGGTCTCCAAATTGAAGGAAAAACAAACTATGTATAAACAAGCAGCTATATTTCGTCTAATTTGTATTTAAGGTCACAATGATGGCTCTGTGCTTCTGTCTGCTGAAGAGTGAATGCCAGGAGAACAGTTTCAAAAATATCAGAATTTTTAAAAATCAGGTTTACCATCTTTCATTGTCATTTTGCTTTGCCTCTTCAGTGATGGTAGATTTAGGCCTATGGTGATAATCTTCAGCATCATCTCTCTAGGTGTCAAGTACATTAGTCCAGTGATGCTGATAGCCATAGGGAATAGAGAGTTACTTTTGTTCTTTTGTTTTTCAGCTGCTAATTAGTTTAGTTGAGCAGTGTTGGGGTTTTCTAGGATTTTTAAGTACATGATTAAAGGTCATGAGGCTGCAGTCTGCTAAACCAGCAGGGGAGCTAAGTCAGGATCATGATGGAAAACTAGAAGACACAATCCTCACAGTATGACTTTTTACTAATTATGGATGCCCTATATGTTAAGGGGGATGATGTGTCAACACTCACTTAGGCTATTCAGATCCCATGACTATTAAATATGAATAATCACCATTACTATGATTGCATTCAAATGATATTTACCACCATGGATTCCCTAATCCAGAATGGTGGTAGACCTCATCTCAGAAATAAGTGGTCATTTTAAATTAATACTTTTGTAACGGAGAGTGAGAATCCCCCTCCCCAAACTTCTATAGTTCTTATGGCTGGACTAGTGATAAAATAATAATATTGACACATGACTAGATTAATAGGAGAAAAACCAATTTGGTATGTACGCACAGGAGAATCACAATATGATGCTCAGATCACAAAATAAAGCTCAAAGAAATGATTGAACTGGGTGCTTTTTATACTTCTTAGACAAAGAAAAAATAAATTTGTGAACAATTGATAGGATGGAAAAGTTAGTACTCATTAGAAATGAATCTAAGCAAGGTTTGGGTATTCATTAGTGAGTCCAAACAAAGTTTGGACTTAGCTCTCTTTGGCTCTGGATCTCTCAGCTCTAGAGATAAAGGTGTCTTTCTCAGCCTGCCTGGAGCAGGGAGGGGCCCTCCCACAGGGGCGATTTATTTTTTGCATTCAAGGAGACAAGGGAGGGTCAAGGTGCTCTCTGACACTGGCAGCTGGTCAATTAACCTTAATTCCAATTAATCAATATACCAGTATAGGATATTTTAGGGTGACCTGTCTTGGGCCCCAGCACTTTCAAATTTGTTTTAAGGCAACCAGTGCTAGGAAGTTTAAAAGTTTTCTACTAGCCTAACTATTAATAGAAGATGTTTAATGGCCCCTTTCTTGTCTGCAAAGCGCAATAGAAAGACCTGAATCATAGTTCTCATTTGCTAGTATCTATATGACTTTGAGGAAATCTCATATATTACCTTGGCCTCAGTTTCTCCTTCTGTAAAATGAGGTATTTGACCAAATGACTCAACTTTTTCTAGTTGAAAAAATGTCATAATTTTGTTATTAGAATATAAAGATTAAGTCCTCTTAAAACATGCCCTTGTTTTTCCTCCAACCCTTGTCCTATGGTTTTCACAAAACATTTATAGACTTAACTAGAGCCAAGATTAATAAAATGAGACATTCTATTTCCATGATATTTGATGTAAGTGAATGTTGTAATGTTCACATTATGTTCAGTGAAAGAATATCGCATACCTATAATTACCTAAATGATTAGGAGATATCATTTATTATTTATTGCTCACCTACTATGTACAGGGCACTTTACTCACAGTTTACTTACATGATCTAATTTAATTTTCATGAAGGCCTGTTAGTGTAATGGAGGCACCCAGGTCTTTTCCCTGTCTTAGTGCTGATCTAATTGAAAAGTAAGACCATAGAGATCAGCATACAGAGAGCAAAATTTTACCTTTACTGATAAAACAATTAGAACTAAATTAGAAAATGTGGCTTATATCTGTGAACAAATAAAACTTCATAATACTGAACAACAGAATTGAACAAACTCAACACCCAAAACTGAGCATATGAGAAATGCAACCAGTCCCAGGCACCCCTGGATCACTACAGGCTTTTCCTGTCATTGGACCAGCTACAGGATTGGAGGAGCAGAGCAGAATGTGTGCTCCTTGAAGCCAGCCTGTCTCCCAAGAGAAAGAAAAAGAGGGTAAATTGGGTTATAAATACCCTGCTCCTCTTCCACACACAGCACTTAGAAAAGTCACTGTACTTCATGAAAACTAATGGGGGTGGGACCAGGGATGGTAATGGACCTTCATCCAAGCATAAAGAGACTTTGAAAGTAAGGAAAAGGCAAATAACCCTTAAGGAAACTGAGGTTCAAAGAAACTAAGTATTTTGTTGATGGTTACACAACTAGTAATAGAAGTTAAAATCTAATCTCAGTTCTGTCTGACTCCAGAACATACACTCATGCCCCTATTTCTTTTCCCACATCGTTACGCTATAGTATCCACCTTAGCGATGTTTTATTACTAGCTGATGACTCCCTTAACAATTATTTCTTCAATTGAAAAATCCCCTGCTATGTAAGGGTCTTAGATCATGGCTCTGTGCCCATTACTATTACCACATTCAAACCATCAGAGTGGTAAGAGGATGGAATTATCATCCAAGAAAGATTGGCTTGACTCTCAAAATGACTGTTAAGAAGTACCCTTTCCTATGTCAGAAGCATGGGAAATTTTTGGTTTTGATGTTCCTCTTTTTTTCATAGATTAAAAAATGACAGAAATATGAAATAGTCTGTGATTTCCTGTCATGTCAATCTTGCTGTTTCCTGTACTAGACCATGTAAATAATGAAACAAAATGTTTATAATGAAATATTTTTCTAAGGAAAGACAATGTCTGACAGTGTTTTCCAAGTATACAAATTCTAGCCATATATCATGATACTTCAATTAACAAATCTTCAAAGGCCAAATTTTATTGTAAAAATAAAACGACCCTGCAATAAGAAGGATTATGATAAATTCCAGTCTCTCTAGCAAAGAGTTAGAGGTGATAATAACTTAAGAGGAAAAAGAAGACTGTCTGTGAGGTACATGACCTGAACCCAACAGAACAGAGTACTGTGTGCCTGCGCCCAGAGTGATAAGAAGAGTGACTGTGTGCCAGTAGGGACTGGCATATTATCCTTGGGGTGGAGCAGTGAGCACCAAGATATACAAAGCAACAGCACCATGGAAAAATGAAGCTAAAATGCTGTATCCTAGATGTCTTAAATATTGTGACCTCTGGTGGCAATGTTTCTGACAGCAAAATCTTTCATTAAAATGCATCATCTTTATTAATACAGGCCTAGGTACTTTGAGTAGATACTTGGCCTTTGGATGCACTTTATCTTTAAAATCTGCATATAGTCCTGGTCAATAGGTGGAACAACAAATCTCTCTCTCTCTCTCATTTTTATAAAGTAAAAAAAAAAATCATTATATGAAACAGACAAAATGGTTCTAAATCATATAGGGAAAGTCATGATGCAAACATTCTACCTTTCCTGATAGAGTATGAAAAGATTTGAACATGCTGAAATCAATATCACCCAAAAATAGATTTGTTTTTAAATCCAAAGAACATACACAGGGAGTTCTGGAAGACACCATGTTGAAAATGCTCATTAAATACATCACTAAATCATGTTAAATGTAGCAGGTAGTCCCAAATTCACAGATTGCATTTTATTCTCTGCTACAGAAAGCATCTCCTCATTACTAACAGAGCTGGGAAGCTGTTGAAGATATCATTACTCTTAATGAAGTTATTTATTTATTTTCCTCTTGATGGTGACAAGAGCTACCATGAGAAGGATAGGGGAAGAATGGCAGTATTACCAAGTACCCATACACTATTTGCAAGGAAGACATTATGTTATTTGTATAAATTAGGAGTAATAGATGAGATGATGTCAAATAATAAGAGGCTGATTCTCTAGTCAAACTATTTAAATTTAAAGCTAAATCCTACCCTGTTAAAGCTATCTATATGAAAATATTATTCATTCCTATTAAAAGCCTTTTCAAGATTAAAATGAATGCTAGCAATTTAGAAATAGGATATTTCTACACTATTCCTCCTCTGGGAATCTACATGATCACCTGTATAAGAACAAAAATGTCTCTTGTTTTGGTTTTCTATTTGTGTTTTATCAGAAAAGAAGCATAGCAAAGGTTGTAAACCAGAACTGAATCTCTAATTTTCTTTGCCGGTTATCACAGGTTTAGACTTTGCTCTTAAAATGTATTGGATAAATGTGCAAACAAATGAATTTTCCTCTGTTAGGTATACTTGACATAGCAGTAAACAACATACATCTTTCTAATGATCTCATAGTTTTTAAAGGAATAAAGGGGAACTAGCATTTCATTTATTGAATAAATATTTACCAAAAACCTACTATGTGCCAAATGCTCTGATAGGCCCTATAAGCTATAAAAAATACATGAAGCAGACACTGTCATTGGATCATAAGGAAATTAAAACAACTAGGGAAAGCAGACATTAAACAAATAAACAAGTAGAATACTATAGTTTGATATTAGTAGCTTGAGACGTCATAACAAAATAGCACAGATTTGGATGGCTTAAACAACCAAAATTTATTTCTCAGTTTTGGAGAGTAGAAATCCAAGATCAAGATACCTGCAAGGCTGGTTTCTGGTGATATTTCTGTCCTTGGTTTGTAGACAGCTGCCTTCTTGTTATGCCTTCACATTGCCTTTCCTCTGTGTATGTACAGAGAGATGG
Source organism: Tonatia bakeri (assembly GCA_004024845.1). Taxonomy (NCBI): domain Eukaryota; kingdom Metazoa; phylum Chordata; class Mammalia; order Chiroptera; family Phyllostomidae; genus Tonatia; species Tonatia bakeri. The sequence goes on along the minus strand of PVIA01018604.1, from coordinate 4,067 downwards.
AGAGATAGAGATATATAGAGAGACAGACATAGAATAAAGGTAGAGATAGAGAGGAGATCACCCTCTGGTATCTCTTTACTTATAATGGCACCAGTCTTTTTATTTTATTTTATTTTAATGATTGTTCAAGTACAGTTTTCTCCCCTTTACTCCCAATCCAGCCCACCCACACCTCCCTCCCAACTTCCCTCCCATTACCATCCTCCCCCTAGTTTTTGTCCATGTGTCTTTTAACTTTGTTCCTGTAAACCCTTCCCCTTTTCCCCTGAAACTCCCTCTTCTCTCTCCTCTGGTCACTTTCTGCCTGTCCTCTATTTCAGTGTCTTTGACTATATTTTGCTTGTTTCTTTGTTTTGTTGTTTAGGTTCCCGTTAAAGGTGAGGTCATAAGGTATTTATCTTTCACTGCCTGGCTTATTTTGCTTAGCATAATGCTTTCCAGTTGCATCCATGCTGTTGCAAAGGGTAGGAGGTCCTTCTTTCTTTCTGCAGCATAGAATTCCGTTGTGTAAATGTACCATAGTTTTTTGATGCATTCATTTACTGATGGGCATCTAGGTTGCTTCCAGCACTTGGCTATTATAAATTGTGCTGCTATGAACATTGGGGAGAACAGGTTCTTTTGGATTGATGTTTTTGGAGGTCTTAGGATATAGTCCCAGCAGTAATGGCACCAGTCTTATTAGATTAGGGCCTTACCCTTATGACCTTATTTAACCTTAATTACCTTCATAAAGGTCATATCTCCAAACACAGTCACAATATGGGTTAGGGCTTCAACACAGGAATTTTAGAAAAGACCCAATTCAGTGGGTAATAAATTTTGATACATACTGCCAAAAATAGATGTATACAGTATACATTAAACTATCAGAGCATATCTACAAGTGTGATACCTTAGTGTAGGGGTTCAAGAAAGCCTTCCTTGAAGCAGTCATTGAAACTGACCTTGAAGCATGAGTAATAGCTTGGCCAAGAATAGAGGGAGAGTAAAGAAATAGCAAAACATGTACAAAGGTTACAAAATATGGCACATTCAAAGAGATGAAAATAACTTTAAAGCAGCTGGAGCAGAGAGAGGGAAGAGAAGAATGATATGAAGCTGAGGAGGTAGAGGACATATCACCTTATGATTCTTATGAAAGGGTTTTACCTCCATCCTAAGGGTAATAAAAAGTCATTGGGTGGTTTTATTAGGGGTGAGGATTACTCTTTAGGAAGAGGACTCTGATTGCAATATGTGACTGCGATTATGTGTAAGCCAGAGCCTGCATTACTATTATTTTTCACACTTTCTTAGAGGACCTTGGTGCATGGTCACACACTGTCAAGAATGCCCACTTTCAACATTCAAAAATGCTTCTGATATGCTGCTATATGACATGGGTACCTTTGTCCCTCCCTTTAATAGGGAAATATATGTAAATTTATGGAAATAAAGGGCAAGGAGATGGTCCACTTGGTTTAATATCCCGTTCCCTCTCTCTTTCTCCTTAAATGATATTAATATTTAACATTTATGTTAATTAATATGTATTGATCACATACTACATGTCATATCTTGTGGTAAATATTTTATATGGTTATCTTCATGCTCAAGCAATCCTATGATATAGATATTATTATTTTTCTATTTTACAGATTTTGAAACTGTTGCTTTGAAAGGGGTTTCATAATTTATCACAGATAGCAAACCTGGGAAGTGATAGGACTATGCTGTGATTTGATCATTTAATGCTACAGCCATGTTCTCCACAATTACTGTTTCACTTCCCAGTGATGTGTGCCCAGATTCAGTCTTAGTAGCAGTGTGCAGTGAGAAGATTCAAAGAAGACAATTACCTTCCTTTCTCTCTGCGTATATCACTGCATTCACTTTTATTGCCTCTGCCTTGAAAAGTTTCAGCAGATTATCAGCCTGAGAAAGGATGTTCTCTTTATTTCATCATCCTGTAAAAATACCCGAGTATCAGATACCTAAAGTCAGTGAAGGAAAGGAAATAGGGAGGGTGATGGATTTTTCCATCGAGTGTCTATTATTTAACCTAGTCTTTCACCTCATCAAGAGGAAGGGCATTTGATTTATTTATTTGTTTGTTTGTTTGTTTATTTTTTATTCGAGAGAGGAGAAGGGAGGGAGAAAAAGAGGGAGAGAAACATCAATGTATTGTTGCCTCTCCAGTACCCTGTACTGGGGACCTGGCCCACAACCCATGCATGTGCCCTGACTGGGAATTGAACCAGCAACTCTTTGGTTCACTGGCCAGTGCTCAATCTACTGAGCTACACCAGCCAGGGCCTGATCCCCTTCTTCAACTGCAGAATGGTTAAAAGAAAATAATAGGAAATTGGGGAATGGCTTTGTAATGTTTATATCCACGTTAAAGTACAGAATGAATCTTTTAATTTCCTTTATGAGCATAATTTAGTCTGGCAAATTAGTAACAGCTTTGGATTTGACTCAAGAATGTGGTTATATATTTCATTAACCTCATATTTACTGGGGGACAGGGCAACCTATGGTATAAAGCATCAAAAATCTATTTTACTGCCCATGTTATGAGCAGATGGAGCATAGACATTTAAAAATGCCAAGCCATTTGATTAAGAGTCTGATTATGGTCAGACCAGAATGAAGAATAATGGCCCTTTAAAAAGGTTCTCTGAATTTGAAAATACTACTGGACCTTTATTTGACTTCTTTGAAATCAGACATTAGAGTTTTATAAAATTGGGAGTTTGAAAAACAAAAACAAACCCCAGCCTCTCTTAAATGAAGATAGTTACAAAAGGGCTTGTTTTCAGCAGATCAAGGACAGATCTTCCCTACAATGTTGCCAGAGCAATGAGTTACTACAGTTATCGCACAACAGAGAGTAAACTTTGGAAGTAATGACTTATTAAGGTAATATAAGCTGAAAATAGAAATGGGTATAGGCTCAGAACGTGTTTTTGGTTAATGAGATATTTTAAAAAATCAAGATGATTTGGGGTACATAATCTACTCTTGCACAACAGAAGACCAGATGCTCAAAGTATAGGGGTTCTTGATCCTGGGAACCAGATCCTTCTTCTTCATCACAGAACAACAGTTGGTTAGGCCTTGGGCCTTTTTATTCCAAGTCCCTAGAGAGTTAACATTCTCTTAGGATTTCCCCCGTGTTTTCAAGAATGTACTTCCATAAGGGACAAATGAAAGAGAATGAACCTGATCAAAACCAGTAAGTGTCCTTCAAATACAGAAGCACTAAGGAGGTAGATCTGAAATGTTTCCACAGAAAAAGCATAGGTTTTGAAGTTTCAAAAAACTAGGTGAAGATCCAGTTACATATCTTAGTTAGTTTTATAGCCTTGAGCAAGTTAGTTCTTTCTTATGGTCTCAGGTTTGTCATGTGTAAAATAAGTTAAAATAATATCAGCTTCCATGGGCAGTTATGAGGATTAAGTAAAGTATGTTAAGAGTCAAGCATATAGGTAGCACTTGATTTTTGAAGGTACTGGAAACACTCCACCAAATTGTTAATAACCTCTTTGAATTTGTTACAACTGCCAATCTTTTTGCATTGCTACAATCCTATATGGTACCCTGCATTGCTTCTTTAACTTTAGTTCCTAATACTGCCTTTCAGATGTCTCAGACACTATCTTGGGCTCCAAACTCTTACATATCGTCTCACTTCAAAGTAGATTTGAAGTGACTTAGATGTACCTATACTATGTTTTTGTCTTTTGCCTGTCACCTGACATCTGACTACCCATACTTCTGAGAGGCAATATTACAGAGTGATGAACAAGTGAGCCAAATTCCCTGAGTCCTAATCTCAATCTTTCCCACTTACTAGCTATGGGACATTTAATTTCTTTGGGCTTTAATTCTCCTACCTGAAAAGTAGTGATGATAATAAGGGTACTTACCTCATGATGCTGTTATGAGTATTAAATGAGCTAATGCATGCAAAGTATCTAGCACACAGCAAACACTGAATAAATATTAGCTATTATTATTTTTTCTTCTGCTTAACAATTTATGACTCAGAATCACTACCAAATATCTATATAGTCCTCTGT
>PVIA01018603.1:0-12351 GCA_004024845.1 Tonatia bakeri | reverse complement strand
CTTTCCCACGTCTAAATCCAACATGCTAAGATGTCACGTTGCCGCGTCTCGCTGTGAAATGCGACAGTGGCATAATCGATCCCGTTAAGGCCAGCTGTGCAAATAGGTGGCGGGTGGCTGATCTCTCCCCTGCGGAGGTGCTGGGGTGCACCATGGGCTTGAGGCCAAGGTCACGGGCGGCAGAGGCTCCGGCAGGTGACCCCCCTGCAGGTCATGGCCTCTGCTCCTCTTCTGGCTTCCCCAGAGCCCGTGAGGCTGGGCGGGGTCACATGTGGAAGTGCTCCGTGAGGAGGTGTGCACACACGACACACCTCATGTGTGTCAGAGGCGGGATGGAGAAGGGGCCTCACACGTGGTGGCGTGCGGTGAGTCCCAGCCAGCCTGCCCCCGGGATGGACGTGCTTAGGAAGAGCGTGGCTCAGGTCGGCGCACGCCGCAGTGAGAAGGGCGCAAGCACAGAAACAGGGCTGAGCTCCGCACAGGTGGCCTGGAGCCCTTGGACACCTGACGAGGGTCCCACTTGCCCCTCACACTGGTCTTGGCCCTCCTGTTCCCCCCTTGGGTGCAGACGAAGAGGACCGTGGTTTTGTCCACCCCTGACACTGTTGGCTCTGGGCGGAGCGTGGGGGCATCACAGCTGAGCGTCTCGTGGTGTCTGGGCAGCTGTGGGACACGGCAGCGGCCGGTGTGTTGGCATTAGCCGTGCTGCCCACCTGCACCCACACTGGGTGTCGGCCTGTCCTCACCGCACGGCGCTGCGTTTCTGTGCCAACCTTGGACTGCCTTGTTGCTGAATCATCCCATGGCTCAGTGTGTGTGAGAGTAGCATCTCTTCCTCCCGTTGAAGCCCGCAGTCTGAGAGTGGCCGCGGTCACCAGGTGTCGAGTTCACCGTGTGGCAGCTGGGTGACTGATTGGCGGGAACAGGTAAGGCTCCTTGTCCCTCTGGCTCCATGTCCTTTCCTCGGGGTGTGAGGGCCGTGTCTGGAAGACGCAGGGCTGTCCAGGGCTGCATCCCCGGAAGAAAGCTGCACTCGGGACTGTGCAGGGTGTGACTTCATGTTCAGGCCCCTGGTGCAGCAGACCTGCCTCACTTTGCTGTCCAGGAGGCTGATGGGCTCAGAGGGCGTAACCCTTCCTTCTTAGCCACTTTGCTTATTGCCACCTGCCTGTGGGGGAGGGGGCCACATATATGTCCATGGCCTTTTTGAAAATTACTTTTTTTTAAAGATTTTATTTATTTATTTTTAGAGAGGGAAGGGAGGGAGAAAGAGAGAGAGAGAATCATCAGTGTGTGGTTGCTGGGGGCCATGGCCTGCAACCCAGGCATGTGCCCTGACTGGGAATCGAACCTGCGATGCTTTGGTTTGCAGCCCGCGCCCAATCCACTGAGCTACGCCAGCCAGGCCTGAAAATTACTTTTAAAATTTGCCATCACATTTAGGGTAGGACAGGTTTACTTAACAGCAATGATTTTGCCAGTCACTCTTTATTCCCACTCATGCAGCTGCCAGATAATGACACAGCCGGCAGGTGGAGAGGGGCCCCGGCTGTGTCAGCAGCGGCCCCCTGAGCATTCAGATAAGCTTTGTTTGACATGGTGTTTAACTCGACGCTTGTGACAAGTAGTGTGTCAACTGTGCATGGCCTGCTACCAGGCCAGCGGTTCGATGACAGAGCTGACCCTTCCTAACTGGGCGGGGGGCGGGCACTCAGGCATGGGGGAGAGAGAGAGAGGCTAGAGTGAGACAGAGAGAATCTAAACAAGAGAGAGGCTTCATGTAAATAAGAGCCTTTTTGTAGGAAAGGAAGAAAAAGGAAAAGGAGGTGAGGATAATTACTCTTGCGTGTACTTGGTCTTTCACTGGTCATTTATGCTTCTAGAAAGGGTTCAGCTTCTTCTTCCAAAGTTTACAGAAGAAATAGAAAGTTGAGAGTATTTAATCATGTTGTCATTGTTTATTTTGTAACTTATTATTATATTGTATTTCTGGGAATGGGTTAGCTTCTCTTTTTAAAAAAAAATAAGAAATATGAAAACATAAATTATTGAATTCCCCCACCTACCATCCAGTGGAAGAATTGACCACTGTAATCATTTGAGGCCGAAGAGGTGGGGAAACTAAAAACTTCTAAAATTCTTCACTCGTAAATGGAAAAGGGGGGTGGGAGGAAAGTAACCGTCGGAGGGGTGCAGGCCCGACTTGCGCTGCCCCACAGGGGTGGGGTGGGCTGGGGTGGGGGACTCTCGCGCTGCAGCAGCTGCTGGCCTGGGCGGAGGCGCAGTCACTGGGACGCATGCACGATGTCCAGGAGCACGCGCTCTGTGACCTTGGGCACGTCCCCCACCTTCTCGCCACTTTCATCCAACACGGAGCCAGCAGAGTGAGGCAGGGAAAGGGAGTAAGAGACGTGCACAGTGGGAAGGAGAAGAGAAGCTGTCCTCATCCACAGACGCAGGACATCCGAGAAACCTGCGGTAAGCTGCTAGAACTAATAGGTGAGTTTAGCGTATTTACAGGGTACAGGTAAATACAACAAAATCGATCTGACTTCTGTGTACTAGCTCTGGATAATTAAAGTCTGTGATAGAACACCACTTGCGATGGCGTAGAAACTGTGAAATTCTTAGGGATAAATGTGCCAAGAGGAACTGAAGAAGCCCGTGTGACGGGGCAGCTTTGCTGTGCTATGAGCCAGAAGACTCGATGTCACCAGCACGTCAGTTCTGCCCGAACGGACGTGTAGATTCAGTGCAATCCCGTCAGGATCCTGACACGTCTTTTTAGGAGAGAAATTTGCATGCTTATTCTAAAGTTTAGATGGAAGTCTAAAGACCTAGAACGGCCGGAATAGTTTTGAAGAGACAGACAAAAGACAACCTGGCTTTAAGGCTGTCTGCATTGCTTCTGTGACCTGGACGGTGCGGGAAGGCCAAGCCCGGATGGTGGGTCCCGCACACAAACCCGCACGCTCACAGTCGGTTTCCACAAGCGCGCCAGCGGAATCCAGTGAGGCAGCGGTGCACACGGTGCCAGGTCACTGGACACCGACATGCCGAAACAATGAACTCCGTCCTGCTTCCTCCCGCTTTATAAAAATGGCCTCAGAGTAGGTCACCAACCTAAATGCGAAAGCGAAAGCTGTAGGGTTTGCAGAACAGTGTGGCGTACACATAGACTCAGCCTTAGAAGCAAATATGCTTACCGTGTGGATGAACCTGGAGGACACCAGGCCGAGCAAAGTGAGCAAGCCACAAAAGGTCAGACTGTGCGCCCCTACTTATGTGAGGTGCGTGGAGGGGTCGGATTCACGGAGGCAGAAAGTGGGTGGTGGTGCCAGGGGCTGGGGATGGCGGGTGGGGGGTGAGTGTTTAACATGGGTAGGGCTTCAGTATGGGAAGATGGAAAGTTCTGGAGACAGACAGTGGTGATGGCTGCACAACAGTGTGAGTGTGCTTGACGCCCCTGAGCTGTGCACTTAGACGTTAAAATGGTGAATTATATATATATATTTTTACCACGGTTTAAAACAAACAAAAAGAAGGGCTAAAAGTGGCCGGCGGACTTGGGGTATTGCTTTGTGGAACACAAGCTAAGGCAAGGGGTGGGGGGAGGGAGGGCCATCAGTCCGGAGGGAGGGGCTGGCTCCCTGGGGTTTGGGAGGGAGAGAGAATGCAAATGAGATCGCTGAGCTGCTGTCCTGGGAAGGGCAGAGTGGCTTCGGAGGCTCAGAGGCCTGGGGGCTGTTCTGTCCTCACTGTGGGGGGCCTGGTGGGAGGAGCCCCCCCCCAGCTGTTCCTGGAGCCTGCGGGCAGGTTGGAGTTTCTGTGCTGCCCTTCCTGGGGCGTGTTCATTTGTGAGCCATCTGTGGGCCCTCCTTATCAGGTGGTGGCAAGTGACAGCTCGGCCAGGCCCTGTCCGGGCCCCATCCCTGGTGTTCGCTGAAGGTGGTGGAATGTTCAGTTCATGGGGAGATAGAGGTCATTCATAATGGCCAGTTTCCCTGGTGTGCAGGGGTGTGGTCACCATGTGTCTTTCCACGTAAGCACAAGTGTCCGTGCCTTTCACTTCCAGGCCTCCAAGGTGGGACCCTCTGAGGACGATTGCGTCCGCTGGCTGTGCTGACCCCGGGCCTCAGTGAGTCGGGAGAAGGGGGCGTCTGACCTCGGGTGGTGTGTGATGTGCGCACACATGCAGGGCTCCTGTGGTTCTGTTCCCTGGAGCAGCCCTGGGGTGGGTCCTGCCCCCTGCCATGGGCCTGGCTCTCGGTGGCAGACACAGAAGTCCGTCTGCCTGGGGGGCCAGGCTCGCGGAGCTGGCCTCATTGACACCGAGGAGACCTTGTGGGGCACAGCTGGGCCTTCGTGCGCGTTGACCGATTTTCTTAAAGGGGCATGTACTCGGAAGTTTCCTCACAACCAAGAGATATTTATCTATCGGTTCCCCTTTGTCCAAAATCCAAATAAAGAAGTTGAGGTACATGGTCTGTCTCCTTTTCTGTTCTTCCCTGGAGGGATGCGCTGAGGGGCCGGGCCAAAGATGCAGCTGGGTCCCAGGGTGTCCACGGGGGCGCAGCCATGGGTGTCACCCCAGCAGTGCTGGACATGGCTTTTGTCAGCAGACCCCGAAGTCCGCGAGTCTCTTTGAGAAGGACGTAGATGTCCAGGTTAGATGTCCAGGGGCGATGTGTGACCCGAGGTCTGTGCATGTGTGCCCAGAGCTGGGCCCAGCCAGCCATGGGGCTGTCAGCTCCCGTAGGGTGCTTCCCGGGGAGCCCGGTGGGAACCAGCAGCTCTGGCCAGAGCGCTGAATTGGGGGTGGGAACAGAGGCACCTCGTTCATCAGACCCGAGGGCTCTGCCCAAAGGCCTGTCTCACAGAGTGGCCTCCAGTGCCCCCGGCCTCCTCTTCTGTCCTCCGTGTCCTGGCTCTGGGCAGTCCGGCCCCTCCTTTCACGCTCTGTGCTGACCATCTCCCTTCTGCGCCCCCCCTCATACTCGGGATCTGCTCCTGTTGGCTGAGTGAGCAACAGGTTCCTTTATATTAGTCAGGCCTCGGCCAGATGGCCTCCTGCCACTTGTTCTTTGGGCCTGGCGTCATCTCTCATTTAAAGAACCCTCTGTGAAGAGCGGGTCCCAGCCGCCGTGTCCGGAAGTCTGCACCTTTAACTTGTAGTTGCCAGACCTGGGGCAGGCGGTGTAAGCTCCTGTGTGACAGTTAACAACACACGGTGTGCTCATAGCTACTGTTTGGTAAAAAGAAACAACTTTTGGGGTACAAGTAGGGCTGATGCAACCTGGTGCCGATGTCACCCTTTTTCTACTTGTAGTCATGACTCATTTAAAACCGTGCTGCTGAAATATATGAACTGAGCACTGCAGCTCTGCCTGGGTCTTCAAATTAAAATTACTTTGTTGAGTGTCGCTTTAGAATTAAGTGTTTTGTTACTTGCACCTACTTGGTAACTGTTAACATAAATGTGATGTAAGCGGCAGTTCCCAGTACTCTGAGCTCTCATCTCCAGTGTTCTGAATCAAAAGTGTATTTGCTTTGTTTGCCCATTGTCGATTTAACAGACAGCTCATGGTTTGGACTGTTAAATTGTTGCGAGCTGCTGCTCCGTGCAAAAGAAAGTCACCGTTACATTGTGTCCCAGGGCTGAGCCCTCAGCGCATTCCTTTCTTTCCCTGTCTCATCGCCCGGCAATGGCTGGAGGATGCCCGGGCCAGAGAGGATCCTCTCTCTCACAGCCACCGGGGGTGCTGGAGCCCACGGCACAGCCTGCCGTGCCGCAGGGGTCGGGGGTGCTGCCCGAGTGTACTCTGTGAGGCACACTGCGTCGTGCATGGCAGGCATGAGTCCTCCACCATGGTGTGCTTCTGCGGGAGAGTGGCCTGGAGTCCCCAGTCACTGGCCGGACATCTCCCAGAAAGATGGAATTTGGGGAGATCGGAGACGGAAATCAGTCTGGTTTCCCTGGTTTTAGGGGCTGGAGCCCTCACGGTTCTGAAACAGTCGAAAGCTGGGGAGAAGGAGGGGAAAAAGGAATGGCAAGTTGGAGACGTTATGCTTTTCAGGGACAGTTACAGTCACGGACTGACCCCCAGATCAAATTTATAACCGAGCGTCCGGTGAAGTGAACTCATGTTCACATGGTGGACCGCCTTCGGTTATACCCATACAGCTCCTTTGCAGAGGCAGGAAAGAGACAGCGAAACTGCCCAGCAGCCCCCAGCCCGCCCGAGCTAGTAATTATTGATGCTGGAATAGAGCCCAACACCCATTTATGGCTTGAACTGGTGCCGCTCGGAAGATGTCCAAACGTCCAGTGAAATCTGAACAGATGTGCAGCTTAGTCAGCAGATAAATGACAAAAGCTGCCAGGACGGGTACAGTGAAGAGGACAGACAGTGGGCAACTCACATTGTGGTGGCTGTGACTTGGTCCATTTGCTTTGGAAAACCATTATTATTATCACGATGATGATGCTGATGCTGACGCAGGCGCAGCAGCACCTGGGCTCTGGGCGGAGCACTCTTGGAATCCCTCATCACTCAGCTCCCTTCCCATCTTTATGGAACAGAGCTGATGACCTGTGTGTTCCAGATGAGGGTGTAGGCTCAGGATAAGCATTTCACTTGTGCTTATACCCCAAGGGGCCCCTCTGGGCTGCGGAGCCCCTCCGCTCCGCCCTGAGGGTGGGGGGCATCCATCCCATCTCTGCGGCACCCTGGTGCCCTCGTAGACACTGCACCTGCCATCGTGTGGTGGGCCAGCCTGCCCACCAGCGGGGAGCAGCTGCTGCCCGGGGGTGGGAGGGCCTCAGCAGGGCAGAGCTCCGCTGTGGCCTCACGGAGGCCCTGGGACCTGCGTGCTCCTGGGACTCCGCTCAGCCTGGCCTTTCTGACAGCCAGGGTATGTAGTCCCTGTGCTCGTGGTCCCTGCACTGGCAAGTGATGGGATAAATTGTCGCTCCCGCACCACTGTTACTGCTCACACTTGTTTTCCACTAAGTTTTCTTACAAGGGTTAGGATGACTGTAAGGTTCTCCTGAGTCTGAGGCACTAACACTCGGACGGAACCTGCCCTGTATGCTTATTTCACTGGCTCCTCTCCCCTCTCTCTGCCTGGTGTTCAGAAGCCTGGCTTCCCACCCGCCTGGCTGGCTGTGGTCTGTGTTTCCAGAGCTTCCCGACTGGCAATGGACCTTCCTTGGTGCAGCCAGAGGGGGCGCTGGGGCAGGGAGCAGGGGACCCCTCTCCTACAGGGAGAGTGAGGGTGGAGAGAGAGTCCCAGGGGGACCCGAACACTCTCTGGGGAAGGTGAAGCTGGTACGTGAAGCTTCCGTGTCAGGACTGAGACAGGCAGCGCCCCCTGCTGCCCAGACCCCACTGTTCTGTGAGTCCTAGAGTGAGGGGAAGTCCAGGGACCTAAGGGAGGTGGGGTCTGTGCTCCCAGCCTCTGTCTGGCGGGTTTGGTCCGCGGCCGCAGTGGGTGTTTGTGCCTGACGGAGGCCAGGCTGGTCCTGCACCTGCCCCATGTGTCCTGTGAGCCCCAGGACAGTGCAGGCACCACGCACGGCTCATACCTGACGTGGCCTCAGCCCCAGGGCCCTCGCAGCCAGGGCCCGGGCGGGTGGCGGGGAGGCCGGGGTGTGCGCCGCCCCTGCATACCCAGCACCCCACGTTGCTGCGTTTGAGCTTTGATTCGCTCTCCAAACCTGGGGCAGAGGGCTTGGGCTTCGGCGGGGCAGCGTGTGGCTGGAGGCTGCACATCTCTGGCAATGTAAGCTTTTCTCCTTAAAACACAAACACAATCAGCCAGTCAAACAATCAGTCTGCCCTGGCTGGTGTGGCTCAGTGGATTAAGTACAGGCCTGCAAACCAAAGGGTCGCTGGTTCGATTCCCAGTCAGGGCACATGCCTGGGTTGCAGGCCAGGTCCCCAGTAGGGGGTGCATGAGAGGCAACCACACATTGATGCTTCTCTCCCTCTCTCTCCCTCCTTTCCCTTCTCTCTAAAAATAAATAAATACAAATCTTAAATAAAAAATTCAATCTTTCCAGTGTTCAGGATAATTGGTTAAGCTGTCATAACCACCGTCCAGACAGAAGGGGTAGGCTTAATCAGAAAGCAAGGTAATTTCTTTCTTAACATTTACATTTTGATTATAGAAGTGTGATATGTGCTTGTAAAAGTTAAATGCAGAACCAAATTTAAATTGGTTTAAAAAATCAAAATTTTGTCGTCTGCTTCATCCTAGGCCCCACTCTCTCTCCTGGAGGGCACGCCTGTAGGTGGTCTGTGCCTCACCCTTCCGGAGCGTGTGAAAACACACTGAGGTCTGGACCGACCTGTTTACCAGAGCTTCTAAAAATGCATTCACATCATAACACCCATCTGGGCAACTTGGCGTAACGTGTCTGGAAGACTTTTTGTAATCGACCTACCTCATTTTTTGTGTGTGCCCTGAAGAGCATGTGTGGCTGGGCGTGTATGTGCACACGCGTGTTGTAAGACACGCCCAGGCGGTGGTCTCAGAGCATGGCTCCCTGACGGCCACTTTACGAGGGCCCGGGCATGTTTTCAAGACTGGATGTGTGTGGCTTGGTGAGGTGGTGACAATGGCACACTTGTTCCCATACTGAGGGGCTGGCTGACACCTCGGTGACAGTGTCCGTGAAGAGGGTGACAATGGCTCTGGTGGCACTTCGGGGTTCGTGAGTGGCCGCTGGCCCAGACACTCGACCCCTGGAAGGCAGACTTTGCCTCCTGCTGCCATGGAACCCAGTGTCCCCTTCTGTCCCTGGCCAGTGCTGTCAGTGAGTTGGCAGGGGAGCCAGGGGTCTTTTCAGGGACAGTGACCTTGACCAGGTTCCTTTCCCAGGGAGGAACGTCGGTTTTCTGGAACATTCCACACCGTGTTCTCCTGGAACCCACATCAAGCACTGTGTGCATACAGGTTCACACGCCTTTTGTTGTCTCGGTCACGAGTGCTCATGGGCAGAGCTGCCCTCGTCCACGCATCTGACACGCAGGCACAGCAGAGGTCCCGTGTCAGGGCGCCGTCTTGTCTCACAGACACCTGGCAGCTCCTTGTCTCCTGGGGCCTGGAACTAAAGACTGAAGCACGCCTCTGGGGCGGCCGTGCCTGGGGGCACCTGCATCCCCTGTGCTGCCAGTTTGGCTCTGCGCCGGGGGTTCTGGTTGGAACAGGACGGCGGAGAAGGGCATGGGGGCCACGTCACAGGCAGCCTGCGTGGTCTTAGCCGCCCTCCTGACTCGGCTCTCGGCACCGTCTGAGCCTTTCTGCTGCTCACTTCCACGTGAATTGAAATGAGGGGTGAGTCCCTGGGCCACCAGGGCTGAGCCAGGAGGGCGGGTCCAGCCCCAGCTGTGGAAGGAGGGAGAAGCAGCCTGCTACACGAGTAAATGTCACGCACCTGTGTCCCCTTCCTGTTAGCGCTTCTTTGCTGTCCTTCCTGTCCCTCCAAAGTGCACGCCCGTCCAGGAAGCAGCCTGGCTGCTGGTGGACCCGGAGGAGGGCAGGCAGCTGCTGCGGGCGGAGCGATGTCCCTGCTCCACACGCAGCCTCGTGTGACTCCCCCGCTTTCTGAAATGCGCCTAGAGGACTCGGGCTCCCCGTGTCGGCGATCACGGCATCTGTGAGTGACCGAAGCCCTGTGATCCTTGTTTCTCCCGTTCTTCACTTGTCCTGCCTCGGTGGCCACAGTGATTCCCCGTGGGGGGACGGGAGCCCCGAGGGCAACGTCCTCCATCGTGGCCGGGGCTGGACTCACTCACCGGCCTTTCCGGAGTCCAGTGAAGCAGGCTTGTTTTCCTCTCTTTTCTACTGTTGTCAGTAATTAGAGTAATTGATTTTCTGTGGCAAACTCTTTCTGTGTCCTGGTGTGAACCTAATTTAGCCGCCATTACTTTTCTTAACTGCGCAGCTCGTTGGCCTGCTCGTGGACATGTGCCGTGAGGGCCCGCTGGTGCGCGTGCCCACACCGGCTCGGCCGAGGGCCCCTCAGGCTGCCCCTGCGGCTTCCTGGACACCACCACATTCCTCCTTCGGGAGATGCTGACTCCGGGCGGACGTTGTCACCGCCCCGGCAGGCGAGTCCATAGTGGACGCGTTACCACTGGGGGATAGGTATTGTGAGCGTACCTAATCTAATCTTTTAAATTGCCTCTGCTTTATGGAGTGTTTTTTTCAAATCAGGAAGTGAGGTTGGATTTTGTTAAATTACCTGACCAGCATTCTCTTTAAAGAAATACAATGAATTTTAGCAACAGGATTTTTTTTCTTTTCCATAAAACCATCCTTGTATTCCTGGGACCTCGTGTGTGTTGTCTTTGGAATGTGCTGGTAGGTTCTGTTGGCTAATTTTTGGAGGAACTTCTGTATTTGTGTTCCTGTGGCAGGCGGTCCCTGCCGCACCGTGTCAGGCCCAGAGTGTCAGCGGTGCCGCGGTGGAGAGTCCCTGCTGTGGATACGTATGTTTTAGAGAGTATCTCTGAGAACGTTTAGGAATCTTTAATAATTCACTTAAAACAGCGGCAGCAGCTCTCCCCCATCTTTTCCGGGGCGAGGAGCTGTGAGCAGCGGAGCCCAAAGGCAGTGACACCCCGAGCGAGGTGGCACAGGAAGTCCTGCACGGGAAGCAGCACAGGCGCAGGACGCGTTGGGAGGCGGCGGAGCTGCGGGTCAGCTTGAAGAACCTCGGCCCTCCGCAGGACGAATGCTTCTTGGGCACCGTCAGGCTTAAGTTCTCCAGTACGCTCTGCAGGACCAGCTGTGCTGTGAGGAGGCCAAGGCTGTGGACGCCCCCCACGTGGACAACGAGGCGCTGGAGAAGCTCAGCAAGAATGAGAAGCTGGCCAGGAAGGAGGATGCCTTTTTGGCTCCAGAGCCTCTGATGACGCAGATGCCCCGAATGCCGCGCCTAGGCCTGACTGGGGCTGGCAAGGTCCCTTCCTTGCTGACCCACCATGGGGGCTTGGGTGGAAGCCGAGGTGAAATCCTCAGTCAGGTTCCAGGTGCAGGAGGTGCTGTGTCTGGTGGTGGCCGCTGGCCTGTGAGGATGACAGATGCCGAGCTCATGCATGACATCCTCTCAGCTGTGGGTTTCCTGGTGTCGCTGCCTGAGAGGGACCGGCAGAGTGTCCAGGCTTCGCACGCCAGGAACCCCAGTGCCTGCACCACGACCTAGCCGAGCAGACCGTACTGCTGCCACTAAAGAAAAAAATAAATTAAAAAAAATAGCAATAAACCCATTACAATTTAACATAAATAACATTTTTGTAAAGGACTCTACATTTTTCAGAACTGGAAAAAATGCAGTGGAGACGGGGCACCGTTGAGTGTTTTTACAGTGTAAAATCTGTTTGACCTCTGGCCCAACGGGAGGCAGCTGGAATGGTCTGCTTCTGCGCTGGTGGAGGCGGCTGAAGACACCTGCTCCACCAGCGCGCACTGGGGCAGCCGAGGACTCCCAGGTGCCCCGACCGGGTCCTCCCACCACGCCCCCCGAGAACCATGGGTCAGAGGAGGCTCCTCTGCACCCGTCCTCACACTGTGACTTCAGTGTCACGCTTGCTTTGTAAGAGGCGCTGGGGAGTTTTCCTTCTTTGCCTGTGCTCTGGAGAGGGTTAAATGGTGTGGAGATGACCTGCCCTTGCAGAATGGGTAGGAATCTCTTGTGAAGTCGTTTCAGTTGGGTCTTTTTCATTAGATAATGACAGATTTTTAATTCTATAAAAATAGGTCTTTTTAGACTTTCTATCTTTTCTGTGTTCATTTTTTCCTCCTAGTAAAGTATCCACTTCATCTAGGTTTTCAAGTTTGTTTGCATAGCGATGTGCAATCATTCCCATGATTTAAAAGAGTATTTTCTTTTGATTGTTATTCCCTCTTAGGCCTTTTATTCTCCTTTGTCTTGATTAGTTTTTTTTTAATTAATGTAGGTGGCTTATCTGTTTTGTTGATTTTTTTAAAAGAAACCATCTTTTACAAATGTATTTACTAATTAGAATGCTTTTTTCTAATTCATTGTATTTTGCTTTCTTCTTTATTTCTTCTGTTACTTTTTAATTTTCTTCTAACTTCTTGTACTGGAGGCTTAACTCTCTTGTTTTCATGCCTTCACTCCCAAAGACTTAAAGTACTGAATGTGGTGCGTCTTCCCCTGAGCACGGCTGCAGGTTTCTGGAGCTTCTGCAGGTTCGGTTTCTACTTCCCCCGGAGAGGAACGGAGAATGTGTACGTTTCGGGAGGGAACGCTCTCTCTGTTCTGATCGTGTTGCGGATTTCTAGATCCTAATGTTTGTGTTATAATCACTGTTTGGA
>PVIA01018602.1:0-12369 GCA_004024845.1 Tonatia bakeri | reverse complement strand
AGAACCTTTGCACCCCAATGTTCATAGCAGCACAATTTACAATAGCTAAGTGCTGGAAGCAACCTAGATGCCCATCAGTAAATGAATGGATCAAAAAACTATGGTACATTTACACAATGGAATTCTATGCAGCAGAAAGAAAGAAGGAGCTCCTACCCTTTGCAACATCATGGATGCAACTGGAAAGCATTATGTTAAGTGAAATAAGCCAGGCAGTGAAAGATAAATACCATATGATCTCCCCTTTAACAGGACCCTAAACAACAAAACAAAGAAACAAGTAAAATGTAGTCAAAGACACTGAAATAGAGGTCAGGCAGAAAGTGACCAGAGGAGAGAGAAGAGGGAGTTTCAGGGAAAAAGGGGAAGGGTTTACAGGAACAAAGTTAAAGGACACATGGATAAAAGATAGGGGGAGGTTGGTAATGGGAGGGAAGTAGGGAGGGTTGGGTGGGTGGGCTGGAATGGGAGTAGAGGGGAGAAAACTGTACTTCAACAATTATTAAAATTAAAAAAAAATGTGTGAAAAGAAAAGCATGAAGTATCTTGTACCCAAAGACTGTGGGGCTGATTTCTAGGAATTACTTACAATGAACAAAAGTCAGGTGTCATCTCATCTTCAGAACTCTTTCATGGGCTTGGTGCCAATGCATAAATCACTGAGGAAAAATAGCTTTCACTAGATGTTATTACTTTTATTCAGCCTGCCAAGACTTCAGAGGACAAAATATTAGTGTGAGTATATTTCAGGCTTTCAGTGAGCTGAAGGGCAGGCCCAGTATAATTCTCACTTACCGCACATGTACCTGCCCCCCATAACCCAAGGTACCCAGGGTAAAACATGAATGTTTCTCCTCTACAGCATGATTTGTCATAGCAGGTTGTCAGTAGATGTCATGCCAAGTGGAAAGCAAGGCTACCTCATGCCCCCAGTTTCTGAATTTAATTTTGGAACCTGAATCAAAATACCTTTGGGAGGAGAAAACAGCAGGTCACCAATACCAGCATTCACACCTTTTAGATTTTTTTAATTCTGCTTGCTTTTAAATGTGTGTTTTGTGAGTGGAGTTATAGTCTTTGACACACCAGGAATGGCCACTGAGGGCTATGCAGAAAACATGGAGATGAAGACACACACTTCATTGTAGTTGATGTGAGATTGCTTTTGCTGAGGATAAAACCTGGACAGGGTCCAGTGTCGCCACACACAGTAGGGCAGGTCCAAATCACTGGGCATGGGGCAGAGCCCTCACCATGGCCTGTTAAAGAAGTCAGCCTCATTTACTTACCAAAGTCTTTTTGTTGCCTTTAGAATGCAGATCACCACCAATAGTCAAAAGGAACTCAGTACACACGTAAGAACATAACTTTCTTTCCATTTCTAGCTTCTTCCTACATCAATATGGTTCTTGGGGACTTATGATCAGCTCAATGATGGAAAGACATGAGTCTCCAACAATGCCAATGAAGAGCAATGCATCCACAGGTCGCATCCAATGCGACCTTTGACGCATCTTTCCAGCCCTGTCACCCATTTCTTCTCTCTTTACTTTCAGCCAACTTGTTTTTCTTGTCTCTCCATACCATTTCTGCTTAGGCTGATGCAGTGTTTCCACCCTAGGAGGCTGTCCTCTCCCTTGCTGAAACCAAAAGGAACACGTTACCTGCTTTCCCCAGCTGGCCAAGTGCCACCTGCACTCAAGTCTTGTGTATTTGCTATTCCCTCCTCCCAGACAACTCATTCCAAAAGGTCTCCCGGTTACAGTGTTCATTGAGGTGAGCTGAAAACTCTCAGTCCAATAACCTGCCTGAACCTCCTACAGGATGCTGCCCTCGTGGTTGTTTTGTTGTTCTTGACACAATCCTTTTCCTTTCTCTCCTATTCAATTGCAGGCTTCTTTGTTACTTTCAGTTAGAGGTAAGCTGCACAACTGCAAGGACCTGCCTGACTTCTTCCTGCAGTGGAATCTGTGACACAAAGCACAGGGACCATCCTAGGAGATCCATGGCCATTAGGAGCATCAATGTATACATGAATGGGTGGATGGATGGATAGATGAAAGGGTGTACGGACAAATGGAAGAATGAAACCTCCAATTTAGTCCTAAGTACTCTGTTTTCAGCCCTGTGATAGGCTGTTGACATAAATGTCAGCTATCCATACAAAGCCAGGAATGGGATCCTGTGTGCCCACTTCAGAAAAGAGGAAAAGGAACCTGGGGACAACCAGCACTGTAACTGACCCAAGGACATGTCATGAGTCGGGGTTGCATTGGAGGATCACATACATAGCCCAGGGTATAATCCTTCCACTGTACATCACTACCCCCCACCCAGCATTTATTGTCATACATCTCTGATCATCCTTTTAATCAGTGAAACAGAATCCCCAATGAACTGAAAAATACTGATCTTAAAAATAAATTTATAACGAATTTTATGAAGTTGATCTAACAAAGTGAGAAAGTCTTTTTGAAAACAACCTTCAAAGAAAATGAGAAATTATTTCTATTTCCCAAGCAAAAACACCTGGGTTGCAGTCTATGGGTGAGGAAAGTCTGTCCTCCAGAGGCAGCATGTGGAATTGTACTTACCCCAGGTGTTTGCAGAATCAGGAGGAACACAGACCGAATGTGAAATGTGTTTTCATACCCTGAAGAGGTGAAACAGAAACAAGAGGAGTAACAGGGTAGGGACAGAAGAGGAGAGCAGGAGGGTGGTGGAGGAGGAGGAAGAGTTGAAGGTGAAGAAGGAATAGGAGGGAGGAGGAGAGAAAGAAGTGGGAAAGGGGGAAGAGGTAATGAGGACCACAACAATGATAAAGCAACAGGGATGACAGACAGGCTCACAAGGTTGTCCTTTGCCTTATTACTTTGCAAGCATTTTGAAGTTAACTTCAGCTAACATCCTCACCATTATTGCAGTTCTGAGACCTTTGAAGGTTTTCAAAGCTCTGTCTCCTCAGGTTGTAGAACAGAGCCCAAGCCGGCTGGGTCGGGAGATTCTCCCAATCCCTTCCTGACCCAGGGCCAGGGTTACCTTGTGATTCATCCCGTCATTTGTGGGAGGGATTAGGGTAGCCACCAAGAGAATAAAAGGCTGCCTTCTGGCCAGTCACCTTCAAAAGGAGCTCCTTCTTCCTGCCAGGTCAGAGTGACCAGCCCAGAGTAGCCACCTGAACCAGGAAGCTGGTGGCAGTCCTCATGCTGACCGCCCTCCCCCTTTACTGTTATGCAGGTGAGCACAGACAGATTTCTGGCTTTGGAAGACTGTTCTCAGGGCCCCTGTGCAAGTGCTGCTGCTCCCCATCTCCCTGGGCAGACCAGCCCATTTCTCTAGTGTCAGCACTGTGTGTATGGGGGGTTGGCAGTGGCAAGGACAAGGAGGCAGATGCTTTAGGGCTAAAAGAAAATCTCAGGTCCTGAGTTGAATCTCCTAAAACTGAGGACTCAGACCCCTCCCACATCCTCTCTGGGCATATGTTCCAGTGGGGAGGTAAGATGACAGACTCACAGTCAGGCCCCACACAGAACTCACACCTCTGTCACTGAGCCTGCATTTGCCTGCCTTCATCCCAGGGATTGGCTGCAATCTTTTGGATGATGTGGTCAATATGACCATTGATCCTAATGTAGACATGACTGAATACATCAGTAACTTGCAAGAGTTCTTACCAGGTGAAGAAACTGGAGAGGCCTTCACTTTCATGAAGGAATTCTTTCTCCAACAGAGTGAAGAAACTTTGGAGAAGGTCCAAGAGCTGCAGGTAATTTTGATGTCTCTTTAACTGCATTTGAACTGCAGGACAGGACACACAGGCGCTCAGTTTGTGACAACTCTTTCTAAGTACATGATGGTCATGCTTGTCAGGAAGATTGCTTCCGTCTTATTAATGCAACATTCCATGCATTGTCAAGGAACCTAGGTTTCCTGGCACCAGTGCCTGGCACCAGTGGTAATCCAAGCACTGTGAATTAAAGGCCCCAGAGTGACACGTGGAAACCATGGTTGTTAGTTCCCCCTAGGTGGTAGGAGAGCTGAGAACAGAAATCAGTGGTTTCACCTGCAGCAGTCTTTGTGTGTTTGACAGATGTCATGTAGTGTTTTCTAGTGCTCATTCCCTGCCTTCACATACCATTTACAACATTCCAGGGTAACCACCTGGACATACTGCCAGAGCAGAAAGAGGAAAGTGCACATCACTAAGAAAGTGGTGAAAGAGTAACATTTGTATATGTGTTTACTACAATTTAAAAATTATTAAATGATCAGCCCCTTCAATTAAAGAAGATGCAAATATTCTTTAAATCCTCAGTTAGACGAATCACAAGAAGCACATGCCTGCAATGTGTTTTACCCCATGGGAGCTGTGGGTGGGGGGGTCACATAGGCTGTTCTACTTCTGATGTGCAGGAACTCAGAACTTCACATTCCCTCATTTTTGGACTGAAGTACTGAAAACTTGAACACAACATACTGTTGGCCATATTATTTCAAAGAGGAGGAAACATGCAGTCAACCTGCCCAAGGGAACAGAACCTGGGGGGACAAGATTGCACAGCACCAGCAGGCTTTGGCATCACTCATGGTCACCTGAGATGGAACAAATGTGATACTTCCAGCTTCTCTTCCAGCACCAGCTTCCTGTCAATGCATGTGGAACCAATCCATGAAAAACAATGATGAAGGATATTTGTTCCTCATGATGTTTCTTGGTAAGAACAAGTGAGATGTCAGTGATGTCTCTGTTTTTGTTTTCCAGCAAGCAATATACAGTAGCTTTTGGTGTGCTTGGTACTAACTTCCACACGACCTCAGAGGTTGTACACAAATGGACTGTTCATGTGTAGAAGCCACAGTTTAGCTTTCCCTCTTCATCTTTGCATCTACAGATGCAAGACAATTGTTGAAACCTCACGTACCTTTTCATTTCAATAAAGCATCTGTAAAATGAAAGGTGTTTCTTGGTTGTTGAATAAAATGGAGGCTTTAGGGAGGTTCAGGTCACACCTGCATTTTTCACAGGCACGGGTGTGCACACCTACCTCTGCACAATCATTCTTTACACAACTAAAGGACAAAATGCTGAGAATATGAAAGGCACCCTGTCCCTCGTCCCACATAGCCCAACACTGAACCCGTCACTGGCATGTGGCAGTCCTCCCTCATCCCCTGCCTCCAGGTCCACCTGGGCACTTTCAGGCTCTCAGGTCCTAGTGACTGTGACCTGCTCTGCTTCCAGGGTCCATGGCAGGCCTCGATTTCATGCTGTGCCTGCTTACCTTGTCCTGGATCCACTCTGGGCATTCTGTGTCCTAGACCCTATGTCTCCATGCATTGTTGACAAAGACCCTCACCATCTATGTGCATGAAACCTCCACCCAGTGGTAATGAAAGTCCTCACCCTCAATTCTCACCCCTAAGAGGAAATTCTCACCCCACAGTGTAACCCCTATGGATAAACTTTCCCCTAATATGAGGGAATGTCATCTCCTACTCCTGACAAAGTACTGAGCCTTGCCTGAATGTCCACTTCCACACTTGGGTTCTGACTATGTTGGGCTTCCTCCTGGGACAGTCAGGCATTTGTAATGGCCCCTGGATGCCAAGTGGTGGCTCATCTATTTCCCCCTCTAAACCCCTGGTGAGTGCCTCCACTGAGCCTGCCTCCACGGGTTACTGGCCACCTTCCCAGGGGACGTCAGTCAGAGGGGTGCATTAGGCAGCTTATGCCTCAAAGACACTTTCACACCTTCAATCCCACTCACATTACCTTAATCTCTTTCACAAAATATTCATTCCCTTGTTCATTTCAGCAGTTTTCACCTGCTTCACTCCCTCCCAGTCTGGTGCGTTTTCACAGGTGTGGATCAGATATATTTGGCCATGGACAGTTTCTTGGGTATCAACCCTCTCATCTGGGGTGCACACATGCCACCCTGAGGCAAGGGCACTCTGGCATTGGTGCTTTGCTGCCCCACACTCCAACATTACTTCCAATACTCTGATCAACCATGTCCTCTGGCCATTTTTGATGTGTTGGTACAATCCACATGGTTCATGGCAACTTTTCCCAGTGAAATGCCCTCTGACTGACCTGCCTAACTACATCACGAGACAAGAGGGACATCTGGGAAACATGTGAACACATCAATTGCCCCCTAACTGCACTGGGGCAGCTTGGGCATGTCCTGAAGCAGGTGGGGCCAATGTGGTCCAGGAGCTGAGTCTGAGGAGTTTGGGGGTTTTCTCCAACTGTCTGATCCAGGGGCTGGCCTCTGGTTCTCCACTCTTACTCTGAGGATCCTTGAAGCTGTCACAGCTCATGATCTTGTGGCCTCTCCTATCTTGTAAGCCACTAACCAGTCCAATGAGAGCATGGCCCTTTCAGTGACTCCACTTAAACTTCTCCTTCTGACTCCCCATCACAGGCCTTCTGTGCCTCCTTCCACACATGCAGCCTGAGTGCAGATATGTGAACCCCTCTCCGGAAAAGTTACATCAGTGAGCAAAGTCCAATTTCTGCATGGGCATGAAAATCATGGAGACTGAGCAGGGCCCATGAGTTCCTAATAAACAAGTGTGTGTGTAGGGGGTGTAATAAGCAAAATGTTAAAACATACCGAGTGGATCCAGGGACATGGTTCTTTTGTCTGGGCCTAATATTGTCACCCACCTGGAGGTGCTTGGAGAAATGGGATGATGTTCCTTATTATGACCTATTGAGTCTTAGGTACTTTGAGCCTCTTCTTTATGCATTGACATATAGGAAAATAGGAGTTCCGGCCAAGATGGAGTCAAAGGTAGACATGCTTCACCTCCTCACGCAACCAGTGAAAGGAAACAACCAATAAAAACACAAATCAACCAGAAATACCAGAAAATCAAATTGAATGGAAGCCTCACAACCAAGGAGTTGAAGAAGCAACAATTAATTAGAGTGGTGGGAGCAGCAGAGACTGGCAGCCAGAGCAGAGAAGACGCATGGCAAGGCGACCACTGGCCAACCAAGTGGTCCTACGTTTGCCTGTGGATAAATCAGGAGAAACAACAGGGGATAGAAACAGACCACACAACACAAGGTTCCACAGTCAGCAAAACAAACCCTCTGAATCACTGATGTCAAAACCTGTGGGACAGTGGCAGTGGGAGAAACTACCAGTCTGTTGAAGGTGTGTAGAGAGCTGAGAAAGTGCCATTGTCCCTTCTCTGTCCCCTCCCCCACATACAGTTCCACAACGCAGACATGTGGGTGCCCTGCTCTGGAGAATACCTAAGGCTCTGCCCATTACAATATTAACAAGTGTGCCTAGAGAAATAAATATGGGCCAAAGAAGATCAAAACCATGAAGAGTAAAATGAGAACACTCTCACAGCTATAAACAACTGAACCTAATAAATAAAATACTAAGTAAACAAGTAAAAGAGGAACAAAACCAGACAGATGGACATCACATGGAGGGATTTCAGTGGGAATGTAGAGGGGAAGAAGGGTGAAGGGAGATACAATAATGAGAAGCATAACTGGTAGGCATAAAATAGACTGGGAGAGATAAAGATGGTACAGGAAACAGAGAAGTCAAAGAACTTACATGTACAACTCATGAACATGAATTAAGGAGGGGTATGCTGGAGGATTGAAGGGTACAGGGAAGATGAGTCATAAATGGGAAAAACTGGGAAAACTGTAACAGCATAAGAAATAAAATATACTTTAAAAAGGAAATACTGGACAAATTAAAGAACTGATCAAAATTTTAGAAATAGCACTAGATGACCAGGACATAGCATCTATCAGTTGAAGATTTCAAAACACTAATAATCAAGATGCTCACTGAAATGAATGAGTGCAGCTGTAAAATAAAGGAAGAAGTGAAGGCTGTACAAAGTGAAATAAAGAAAAATACACAGGGAACCATCAGTGAAGGGAAAGGAAGCAGGATTCAAATAAATGATTTGGAACAAAAGGAAGAAAGAAACATTCCACTGAGACAGAATAAAGAAATAAGAATTCAAAAACAAAATGAGGACAGTATAAGAAGACTCGAGGACATCTCCAAATGTGAAACATCCAAATTATAAGAATTCCAGAAGGAGAAGAGGAAGAGCAAAAAAATTGAAAACATATTTGAAAAAATAAAGACAGAAAACTCCCAGAATCTAGTGAAAGAAATGAACATACAAGTCTTGGAAGCTCAGAGAGTCCAGGAAGCTTTGGATCCAACAACTTGGATCCAAACAACGTGGATCCAAAGAGGACCACATCAAGACACATTGCCTAAAATTAAACATAAGAAAAGAATTGTAAAAGCAATAAGGGAACAAAAGAGAGTTACCTACAAAACTGTTCACATAAGAGTGTCAGCTGATTTCTCAAAGAAAGCTTGCAGGCAAAAGGGGCTGGAAAGGAGTATTCAAAGGCATGAAAAGCAAGGACCTGCAACCTAGATTACTCTATCCAGCAAAGCAATCATTTAGAAGGGAAAGGCAGATAAAGTGCTTCCCAGATAAGTTCAATTTAAAGGACTTCATCATCACCAAGCTCTTATTATAAGAAATGTTAAAGCAACTTATCTAAGAAAAAGAAGAAGAACAAAACTATTGACAGGGAAATGACAACAAACTCACAACTGTTGACAAGTGGACATTAAAAAACAAACAATGACAAACTAAGCAAAGAACTAGAACAGGAACAGAATCACAGAAATGGAGGTCACATGGAGGATAATCAGCAGACAGGGGGAGGAGGGAGAATGGGGAAAGGTAGAGGGAATAAGAAGCATAGTGGTAGGTACATAATACACAGGAGAATGCTAAGAATAGGGTAAGAAATGGAGACTCCAAAAACTTATATGTACAGCTCATGGACATGATCTAAGTGGGGGATGCTGGAGGGACACAGCAATGTCCCTCTCTCTTTGAAGTTTTCATCACCCTGGTGTGTGTGTTAACCAGTTTGAAGACCAGAACCCTAGGATGTCCCTGGGATGTCATCCTGAGACCTGAGAGACATATGTGCCTGCGCATCCTGCTGAGGACAGAGTCTGATGACCCTCTGTGCCTTGGGTAAGTAACACCCATCCCCACCCACCACCCTCCTCTACCATTAGTTCCAATATCCCCTTATAGGGTTTTAGCATCACAGTAACAGTGACTCAGAGGTGATCATGAAACAGTAAATGAAGTGAATGAAAAGTAATGATCTCATCTTAATTGATGGAAATCTCAGTGGGGCCAGAGCCAAGTTCAGAAGCACTCTCTGTCAGCACTCAGGGGAAACAAACACTCCTGTTGGCACAGTCAGTCAGACTCAATCTACTGTTTGACTTCGGAATGAGGTGATTCATTCTGTGTGACTTAGTGTTTACACTTGTTCCTTCCTGATGTAAATGTGAGAGCTGACATTGACCTCCAGGCCCTGGGAGCAGCACTTTTCCTCTATTGATCCATTCATCCCAACACAAGTCCTCTGAGGTCAGCACTAAGATATCACCCTTACTTTACAGATGAGGAAAGTGGGGCTAAGATGGTCAGCACCAGCTTAAGACTCATGGGTAGAAAGTTGCAGAGCTGACCTTGAATCCACTAGTCTGGGCCAAAATTCAGAATTCTGTTCGCTAACCAAGAAATGCAAATATTATCATTTCAAGTCATGCAGAAGACCCTTTAGAATTCAAAACAGAGCACACCTGTCCTGCTAGGGCTCCAGTGGTGGCAGCATTGAATCTGTAGAATTATTTGAGAATAGTGGACACCTGTAAAATTGTAAATGTTTCCTTGAAGAACAAGGTGTGTGGCTCTGGGAGTAAAGTCTTCAGGATTTTGTGTGAACACATCACCCACACCCCTGGGGGCACTACCACTGCCTCACCCTTTAACCTCATGATGTCCTGCAGCATGTTTCCCCTGCTGGCCTCTGCCCTGCACTGAGATGTCACAATGAGAAGCCACTATTTTTTAATCCACTGCAAGGAAAAAGGTAACAAGATGTTGACAGATGTGTGTTCTGGAACAAAAGGAAGACTGGAGACTCAGAAGAATGCACACAATGAATTGAATGGATTCCCCCTTGGTCCTGTCTCTGAGCAGCATATTTTCAAAATTACAACAAATGACATACTTGAAGTAGTTATTTTTTATTGCATAGGCAGTGTGTAGCAGTGCCTCAATCCTCTTTTACTTTCTCCTCAAAATCCCTTAGTTCTTCAGTGTTTTTTTTTTAAGATTTTATTTATTTTCTTAGAGAGGGGAAGGGATGGAGAAAGAAAGATACATAGATTGGAAGAAGGGCACACAGTCATGTGCCCTGACCAGGAATCGAACCAGTGACTTTTGCTTCACAGGATGACACCCAAACAACTCAGTCACACTACTCTGGGCTCTTCAGTGTTTTCTCAAATGTCTCTTCTCAGTGGGGAGAGTAGCACTGTTTAGATCTGCCCAAGTTTCTTTTTTTTATCTCTAAATTTTTATTCCTTATTTTATTGATTATGCTATTACAGTTGTCCCATTTATCCCCTTCACTCCCCTCCACCCTGCCCACCCCCTCCCACCCACATCCCCCTCTTTAGTTCATGTCCATGTGTCATAAGTTCTTTAGTGTCTACATTTCCCATACTATTCTTGCCCTTCCCCTATTTTCTACCTGTTGTCTATGCTACTTATTCTCTATATCTTTTCCCCCTCTCTCCTTCTCCCACTTCCCTGTTGCTAACCCTCCATTTGATGACTTTTTTTTACTGTTCACATTTTTAATCTTCTTTTTCTTAGGTAAGTCCCTTTAACATTTCATATAATAAGGGTTTGGTGATGACGAACTCCTTTAACTTGACTTTCTCTGAGAAGCACTTTATCTGCTCTTCCATTCTAAATGAAAGCCTTGCTGGATAGAGCAATCAGGGATGTAGGTCCTTGCCTTTCATGACTTGGAATACTTCTTTCCAGCCCCCTCTTGCCTGTAAGGTCTCTTTTGAGAAATCAGCTGACAGTCTGATGGGAACTCCTTTGTAGGTGACTGTCTCCTTGTCTCTTGCTGCTTTTAGGATTCTCTCCTTCATTTTTACCTTGGCTAATGTATTTGTGATGTGCCTTGGTGTGTTTCTCCTTGGGTCCAACCTCCTGGGACTCTCTGAGCTTCCTGGACTTCTTGGAAGTCTATTTCCTTTGCCAGGTTCTCCTTTATTATTTGTTCAAATAAGTTTTCCACTTGTTGCTCTTCCTCTTCCCCTTCTGGTACCCCTATAATTCGGATGTTGGAACATTTAAAGATGTCCTAGAGGTTCCTAAGCTTCTCCTCATTTTTTTGAATTCTTGTTTCTTCATTCTTTTCTGTTTGGTTGTTCCTTTCTTCCTTCTGATCCACTCCACTGTTTTGAGTCCCAGTTTTCTTCCCTTCACTCTTGGTTCCCTGTGTGTTTTCCTTCATTTCCCTTATCATAGCCTGCATTTGTTCATCTAATTTATGACCAAAGTCAACCAATTCTGTGAGCATCCTGATCACCAGTGCTTTGAACTGTGCATCTGATAGGTTGGCTATCTCTTGGTCACTTAAAAAAATTGGCTCTGGGACTTTTAATTCTGTTTCAGCCATCTTTTTTATTTTTTAGTTTCCTTTGATCTGGTTGCAGCTGTTACATAAGGGCGGCGGAGCCTTAGGTGTTCACCGGGGCGGGGCACCGCCGTTGCTGGGTTGTGACGTTGTATGTGGGGGTGGGATCTGAGAGGGAACAATGGCGCCTGCTCCACTCTCTCCAGGACCTCAGTCCCCCTTGCCACCTCCCACAAGCAAACTGGGCCCTTCTGGTGCTGGCTCCTGGGTGGGTGGGCTTGTGTACTTTCTCAGACTTTGTGGGTTTCCCTGAGAAGTCTCCTGCGAGGCTGATAGAATCTCCTGGCCTCAGCTCTCACAGGTGTTTTCAGTCGGTGCTCTTAGGCTTTGTTTCCCGGTGGTGCTGGGGCCCTGGGTTGTACGGTCTGTGTTGCTGCCCATTTTCGCCTAGTCTGTCTGCACGCTAATGTGTGGCTGCGGCCAGCCCGCTGCCTTGCGCCCCTCACTGGGTCTGCTCATTGCCTCCCGCGCCCAGAGTCTGCCACTGGTCTGCCAACTGCCATCTGTGCCTTGCATGCCCGTGTCTGCCAGCCACTGCTCTTTCCTGCCGGGACCCCTCAAGCCCTGCACCGCTCCTTACTGGTTTGGATGTACAGTAGTCAGACTTCTGTTCAGTTCATTTATCTCTGTTCTGGTTGTGTTTTGTTTCTCAGTTTTTGTTGTCCTTAGTTTTGGTTGTGCGAGGAGGCATAGTGCGGCTACCTATGCCTCCATCTTGGCCGGAAGCTCTAGATCTGCCCAAGTTTCTTTTTTTTTTTTTT
>PVIA01018601.1:0-12374 GCA_004024845.1 Tonatia bakeri | reverse complement strand
TTCAGCACATGAAATTGTGAGTTTTGGCCCTTAGGTTAATTGATAAATCAGATGACCGCTGATTTAGAATTGGAACATGAAGTAATTGAGAGATTATCTTTAATGTGAGAAACCACAGAAAGAGTTCCGGCCAAGATGGAGGCATAGGCAGTCGCATTGTGCCTCCTCGGGCAACCAAAACTAAGGACAACAAAAATTGGGAGTGGGAACAGGGAAGTGGGAGGAGGAGGGAGGGGGAAAAAATATAGAGAATAAGTAGCATAGACAGTAGGGAGAAAATAGACAGGGGGAGGGTAAGAATAGTATGGGACATGTAGACACTAAAGAACTTATGACACATGGCCATGAACTAAAGAGGGGAATGTGGGTGGGAGGGGATGGGCAGGGTGGAGGGGAGTGAAGGGGGAAAATGGGCCAACTGTAATAGCATAATCAATAAAATAAAGAATAAAAAAGTAAAAAAAAAAAACCCCAAAAAAAGAAACCATAGGAAGAATTGAAGCTACACAACTCTTTTTGAAGACAAGTATTCCTTATTTTTTAAAAATTTATTTTTTATGATTTTATGTACTTATTTTTAGAGAGGGGATTGGAGGAAGAGAGGGAAAGGAACATTGATTTGCAAGAGACATCAGTCAGTTGCTTTTCTCACATGCTCCCACCGGGGGGCCTGGACTGACCCATGCATGTGCTCTGACTGAGAATGGAACCGATGACCTTTTGGTTTGCACGCCAGCACTCAGTCCACTGAGGTACACCAGCCAGGGCATAAAATTATTTTTAAATTGATACTATATCACACCTTACAAATGGTCAGTTTCTTAATATCATTAACCATTCACTGTTCAAATATTCCTGGTTTTCTCTCTCTTTTTTTTTTTTAGGGAAACTTCACAAACCACTTTTGTTTCTTTAAAGATTATATTTATTTTTAAAGAGAGGGAAATGGAGGGAGAAAGAGAGGAAGAGAAACATTGATGTATGGTTGCCTCGCACATGCTCCCAACTAGGGGACTGTACCTGCAACCGAGGTGTGTGCCCTGACTGGGAATTGAACCAGTGACCCTTTGGTTTGCCTGCTGGTAGCCAGTCCACTGAGCCACATCAGCAGGGCCTGGTTTTCTTACAATATTTTTATAGTTGTTTTAGTCAGGATTCTAATAAGATATATTGTGATTGGTTAACATGTCTCTTGTTTATTTTAATCTATGGCTTTGCCCTCCATTTTTTATTTTTTATAAAGAGTTTATTTATTTTTAGAGGGGAAGGAAAGGAGAGGGAGGGAGAGAAACATCAATGTGTGGTTGTCTCTCGTGCACCCCCTGCTAGGGACTTAGCCTGCAACCCAGGTGTGTGCCTTGACTAGGGATTGAACTGCGACCCTTTGGTTCGCAGGCCTGTGCTCAATCCACTGAGCTTCACCATCCTGGGCTGCCCTCCATTTTTTAAATTGAGATATATTCAACATATCGTAAGATTTAGCCTTTTGAAGTATACCATTCAGTGATTTTTTTTATCAGTGTATTCACAGAGTTGTGCAACCATCATTGCTCTCTAAGCTTACAACATTTTCATGAACCCCAAAAGAAACCCCATATTTATTAGCAATCACTCCCTACTTCCCTTTTCCTAGCCCCTGGCAACCACAAGTCTCTGTGCATTTGCCTGTTTTAGATATTGCATATAAATGGAATCATATAGGATGTGGTCTTTTATGTCTGGTTTCTTTCACTTAGCAAAGTTCATCCATGCTGTGGCATGTTCTTCATTAGTTTTTGCCTGAAGAATATTCCAGTGTATGAATATATCATATTTTATCAGTTGATGGACGTTTGGATTTTTGCTTATTAGCTATTATGAATAATGCTCCTGTGAACATTTATGTATAAATTTTACGCAGCACAGCTCCTTTCTAGGGGATAACATTGAGGCAAAAATCTTACCCTTGGTTATATGGAAATAAGTGGCATATAAACCTTCAGTGAACTAGTACAGAGATTTACCTGCTTGTATCAGTAGGCTGAGGTAGTAACTACAGTATTTTCCCAGAATATGTAAGTGATTGAAACATGAACCTCCTATAATAAAAATTAACATGAAATCCAATTTCTTAAGTACATTTGGTTCTAGTTTTCTAAACAAATACCCTTGCCATTGATAATTTTAGGCCAGTTTCTTCTTAGGGATTATGTATTACCTTACCCTTATTTGAAAAAATCTTTTTTTTCTCTCACACTTAAAGTTAAAAACATGAACTCACCATGATGTTCACTTTACTTGCTTTTAAACACATGACCATGTTTGTTTGTTTTTAAATCCTCACTTAAGGATATGTGTATTGATTTTTTGAGACACACACACAACACACACACATCATTATGGGGCAGAGATATTAATTGGTTGCCTCCTGTACTCGCCCCAACCAGGAATTGAACCAGCAGTGTTAGAAATGTGCCCCGACTGGGAATTCCAAACCCACAAGCTTTTGGTGTATGGGATGACACTCTAACTCACTGAGCCATTCCAGCCAGGGTACAATGTACACTTTAAATGTCACATAATTCTACATTTTAATCATACAGAGCTGGGTTTAGAAAAAAAAAAAAAAAAGGCCCTGGCTGGTGTGGCTCAGTGGATTGAGTGCCGGCCTATAAACCAAAGGGTCCCCTGTTGGAGCAATTCCCAGTCAGAGCACGTGCTTGAGTTGCAGACCAGGTATCAGGCTGGGGGTGCATGAGAGGAACACATTCGTGTTTCTCTCCCTCTCTCCCTTCCCCTCTTTCTAAAAATAAATTTAAAAATAAATTTTTTAAGTTAAAGACATGGAGTAGAAAATTTCTTTTGAAAGATCAGGGTCATAACCTTTTTCTTTTTGTAGAATTTTAGTCAGAGTTTATTTAAGCCAAACTGATAATGTGTGTTGGGGAGCAAGATCTTAAATGCTCTCAGAGTCATAACCATTTTGTGTATTTTGTTTTGTTTTTTTTTCTGGGATCCTTTACTACCCTCAGTATATCTTCTTGCTTCATACCTAGGTAATAACAAAAACCTCTCCAGTGGTTGGTGGTGATAAAAGATATATTTCTTAAGTACAAAACTATGTAGTTTAGACAACTATAAATATTTGGGGAAAATAACTGTTTTTGGACTTTTAAGCTAGCCTTTTACCATTCCTAATCAACTGGTAACTCTGATGCTGTATTTCTCTATGTCTGGAATATTTTCTAGCTTTTTAATATACAAAACAAGATTCTTCCTAAGAATATTTCATATGATTTAGGACTACATTTTTTTTTTAATTTCGATTTTATTTATTTATTTTTAGAGAGGGAGGGGAGGGAGGGAGAGAAACATGGAAGTGCGGTTGCTGGGGGCCGTGGCCTGCAACCCAGTCATGTGCCCTGAGTGGGAATTGAACCTGCAATGCTTTGGTTCGCAGCCCGTGCTCAATCCACTGAGCTATGCCAGCCAGGGCGGACTACATTTTTTAACTTTTTAATTTGATACAATATAAAATGAACTTTAAGATGGGAAATTAAGTTTCAGTGTAGCATTGATAGAATTGGAAATATAAACAAAATTGCACAATATTACTTCCTTAAATCTACTTCTTTCTAAAGTTTACAGTTGTTATTTGGGAAATAGAGCAGTTGATAGCATTATCTCTTTTTCACCTGAGAAAATCTTCCCCATGTTCATTGGAGGTAAATCAATAAAAATAAAAATTTGTGCAGTAGAGTCCCTGGCTGGTGTAGCTCAGTGGATTGAGTGCGGGCTGAGCACCAGGCATCGCAGGTTCGATTCCCAGTCAGGGCACATGCCTAGGTTGCAGGCCATGTCCCCCAGCAACCACACATTGATGTTTCTCTCTCTCTCTCTCTCTCTCTCTCTCTCTCTTTCTCTCTTTCTCCCTCCCTCCCTCCCTCCTTCCCTCTCTAAAAAAAAAAAAAAATTTGTGCAGTAGAGAGAAATTATTTATACAAGATAAAAATCACACTTTTCCAGTATAAATTGTTTTTACCTAATTGCTTGGGAATAAGCATGATGGTAATTATTTCCCAAATATCCTAGTTGATGGATAAGTACATTGTGTTCTCCTTTGATTATTATAAAACTATATTGATATATTAAAATTATAAGAATATTTATTTGAGATAACTAACTTGTGTTTTCTCCAAGCTCCTCACCTTTACAGACAGGTTTCTGTGAAGCTAAAAGGCCTCGCCAGTAGGATGTTAACATTTCAGTGGGTGTGTCCTAGCCTTGAGGCTTCTTATACAAGTAGTGTTAATTCTTGTGGATTCTTGGGTTCCCTCACTGAAAAGACTGTTAAGGTTGTGTTTAATTTTCTCACTCCACTATAATGGCATTAGAAGTCTACTCATCTTCCTTTGGTGCTTTGTCTTTTTTAATGAAATGCCAGATTCTAAAAAAAGGCTGTTGATCATTGTTCAGTGTCAAAACCTGTGTGAAACATTGAGTCATTTAGTTTTTCATTTTACAGATTGTTTACATGTGTGGGGGGTAAGCTAAGGTGGGATGGGAAGGTTAAAGAGCAGAGGATACATTTAAACTCTCAGGTTGGTCCCATGTTCTAAGTAAAAACGAAAGCGAAGGTCACTGTCTTACAGACATTTAATCTGTGTGATCAGACACTAGTTCTGGCTGGAATCTCTGTTCTTAGAAAAAGGTAAAACTCGTCTTTGTGAGCCCACCAAAGCACAGAGCAACCCAGTTCTGAATCACAGGAGGCCCATTAGTAATGCATATAGAGATTTGAAAACAATTATTTCTTTACTAACTTTTCTTTAGGTATGTTATTGAAACATAGGAATAATAGCTTCATTTTCCACTACTTTACCTTTGTCTTATGAATTATATACTATAATTAAAAGAAGCATGAAAAAGAGTTTGAAAGTCATTCTCGGTTGGTTGGAGTGTCCAGTGCACCAAAAAGGTCACTGGTTCGATTTCTGTTCAGGGCACATACCAAGCTGGGGTTTGGCCCTGGTCAGGATGTGTGTGGGAGGCAACTGTTCGCTGTTTTCTCTCACATCAGTGTCTCTCTCCCTTTCTCTCTCTCTCTGTAAAGTCAATAAATGTATCCTCACAGAAAGATTGCTTTTTTGATTCTTAAAAAAACTATATGTCATTCTATAGAAGATCTGAGAATGTTGAGAAAACAGATATGACTAAATAATTAATTTGTACTTATTTACATATATGTTCCTGGCAGGTGCTTTTGGCAGCAGCAGTCTGCACGAAAGCAGGAAAGGCTATTGTTTCTCGACAGTTTGTGGAGATGACCCGAACTCGAATTGAGGGCTTGTTAGCAGCTTTTCCAAAGCTCATGAACACTGGAAAACAACATACGTTTGTTGAAACAGAGAGTGTAAGATATGTCTACCAGCCTATGGAGAAATTGTACATGGTACTGATCACTACCAAAAACAGCAACATTTTAGAAGATCTGGAGACCCTAAGGCTCTTCTCAAGAGTGGTAAGAGTCCTTCTATAATAGTAGGTTACAGTCTTTTGCTTTAAATTTTGTGTGAAACTATTTTTGCCCAGAATAGCAGATGCTTACCAGTTTGTGTGCTCCGTGCTTCCTCACCGCCACACCAGTAGCTTATTGCTGCTACAGCTCTTTATTAATTTTTTAAAGTTTTTTAAAAGATTTTTAAAATTTATTTTTAGAGAGAGGGAAGGGAGGAAGAAAGAGAGGGAGAGAAAAATTGATGTGAGAGAGAAACATCAATCAGTTGATTGGTTGCCTCTCACACTCCCCTTCACAGGTGACCTGGCACGCAACCCGGGCATGTGCCCTGATTGGGAATTGAATCAGCAACCTTTTGGTGTGCAGGCTGGCACTCATCTACTGAGCCACACTAGCCATGGCATTCTTTTTTAATTAAAAAAAAAATGTTTGCTGGGTGTCCTCTTAGGGTATGAGTTTCCTAAAAGGGAATATGGTAACTGCCCTTTCCTGGTTCTGAAGTGGTTACTTTAATCTGCCTTTGTGGTTCTGACACTTGTTTGGCTGAGATCTTGGATAATGTACTTTAGATCTAAAGACTTAAGGGGCAGCAGCCAGGCAGCCCAGATTCAGCCAAGGCTCTCCACATGCCCGGTGCTCAAGAGGAAGGTCAGCTCCGCCTAGGGGTTGGTGAGGAAAGAACCCGAGATGATCAGTGAGGTTGTCAGCTAAACTTGATCCTGCAAAAGTGGAAACGAGCCAAAAAAGGCAGCAGGAGAGGATAAATCTGCAGACAAAAAAAGTGCAAATATCCCTGACTGGTGTGACTCTGGACTGAGCACCAGCATGGGGAATCAAAGGGTCGCTGGTTCAATTCCCAATCAGGGCATGTGCCTGGGTTGTGGGCCAGGTCCCCAGTAGGGGGCGAGTGAGAGGCAATCATACATTGATGTTTCTCTTCCTCTTTCTCCCTTCCCCTCTCTAAAAATAAATTAAATCTTTAAAAAAATACACAGGTGAAAGGGAAAGGGAGAACAAAGGGAAAACAGGCTGAAGTGGCTAAACCTAAAGATCTACCTGCAGAAAACAGAAACTGAAAATGAGGAGAGCCCAGCCTCCAATGAAGTGGCAAAGAAAGAAGCCAAGTCTGATTAATGTCATATACTATGTCTTATCAGTGGTCCCTATCTCCCTTGTGCAATACAGAGGAATCATTATACTGTATCAAGTGTTTTTAGCCCTGGCTGGTGTAGCTTAGTGGATTGAGCACAGGCAGCGAACCAAAGGATCACTGGTTCAATTCCCAGTCAGGGTACATGCCTGGGTTGCAGACCAGGTCCCCAATGGGGAGCTTGTGAGAGGCAGCCATACGTTAATGTCTCTCTCCCTCTCTTTCCCTTCTCTAAAAATAAATAAAATCTTTTTAAAAAGTTTTGTAAATGCAAGTTTTTTAGTAGCCATAGAAGCCTTTTTTTAAGATTTTAAATATTTATTTACTTTTAGAGAGGGGGAAGGGAAGAAGAAAGAGAAACATCAATGTGTGGTTGCCTCTCATGCGCCCCCTACTGGGTACCTAGCCTGCAACCCAGGCATATGCCCTGGCTGGAAATCAAACTGGTGACCCTTTGGTTTGCAGGCTGGTGCTCAATCCACTGAGACACATCAGCCAGGGATGCCTTTTTTTTTTTTTTTTTTTTTTTTTTTTAAGAGGTGAAACCATTTGCTTTTTGTCTATTTTTTGAGACAACCAGAAAATAGCGGGATATTGAATATGGAAGACGGTCTTGGATGTCAGCCTAACGTTCTATAGATGGAAGGTAGTTTTTATAATACTGAGTATACTAAATGACAATTTGGAGTTAGTCATGCATTTAATATGTCTTGAACATTTTAATTCTATTCTCATTTTTTTTTAAGATTTTATTTCTTTTACAGTGAGGGGAGGGGAGAGAGAAAGAGGAAGAGAAACATCAATGTATGGTTGCCTCTCATGCGCCCCTCTCCTGTAACCCAGGCATGTGCCCTAGACTGGGAGCTGAATCAGTGACCTTCTGATTCTCAGACTGACACTCAACCACTGAGCTGCACCAGTTAGTGCTGCTCTCATGTTTTGGTAGAATCTTTTCCTAAAGAAAACCCCTCCTTGATCTTGGCTCTCCCTGTGAGAATTTTGTGCATTCTGTAAGTCTCTGGTGTGGTACTCCAGTTTTTCTAGTGATTTTGTTAATGTGCTATGAAATACTGGAAATGTGATTATGAAGTATATATGATA
The DNA here is from genome assembly GCA_004024845.1 of Tonatia bakeri. Taxonomy (NCBI): domain Eukaryota; kingdom Metazoa; phylum Chordata; class Mammalia; order Chiroptera; family Phyllostomidae; genus Tonatia; species Tonatia bakeri. The sequence goes on along the minus strand of PVIA01018601.1, from coordinate 4,626 downwards.
TTGAATTGTGAATTAGTAGGACTTTGATGTAACAGTATATCAGTATTTGAAGATACATGTACTTGCTACTCTCTTAAGAAAAATTAGCCTCCAGATTTTAAGCTGGAAAGTCACTGGAATAACTATTTAGAAAGAATTGTAACTACATGACTTTTTAGGTTTTTGATATGTATGGTAAGAATTGTGTACAAATTGAAATGTCTGTATTCTAAAAAATCAATAAAACTTCAATTATAAAAACTTTTTGAAGCACAAAAGAAAAGGCTTATTGATATAGGCATACAACAAAGATTTTAAACCAAAGTCTTGCTTAAAATAGGGTAAAAAGAGCTTAATAAAGGGATATTTCAATAAAGGTTTATTGAAATCTGTGTACCTTAAAGGATAAGACTTGAAAAACATAACTGCTGATGAATCTTTCTTTTCCATTGCTATCCATGATTAGATCCCTGAATATTGCCGAGCCTTAGAGGAGAATGAAATATCTGATCACTGTTTTGATTTGATTTTTGCTTTTGATGAAATTGTTGCACTGGGATACCGGGAGAATGTTAATCTGGCACAGATCAGAACCTTCACAGAAATGGATTCTCATGAGGAGAAGGTGTTCAGAGCAGTCAGAGAGGTAAATAGTTTCTTCTCTGGGACTGCTGGTTTGTATGTCTTTCTTTTAGGCACCACTTATCTGATTACCCTGTTTTTATTTGCTAGTATAGCTGTACTCAAAGCCACATCTATATACGTATGTCTCCTTTCATAGACTCAAGAACGTGAAGCCAAGGCTGAAATGCGGCGTAAAGCAAAGGAATTACAGCAGGCCCGAAGAGATGCAGAGAGACAGGGCAAAAAAGCACCAGGATTTGGGGGATTTGGAAGTTCTGCCGTCTCTGGAGGCAGCACAGCTGCCATGATTACAGAGACCATCATTGAAACTGATAAACCAAAAGTGGCACCTGCACCAGCCAGGTATAATCCAGTGTGTTACCAGCAGCCCTAGAATGGCAGATGAAGGCTATATGTGTCTTTTTGGAGTGATGTCTGATTTTGGGGCAAGCAGTAAATAATGAGTGACTTGGTGAAGTAAGATATAATACTGAATTTGGCTACATTATATAGGGATAAAGGAGAAATCTGGATGTGATGTTTTCCCTTTTGAGTATAATAGAATTCTCTTATAAATTATACAACGACCTCAATTTTCTATGAGAGTTGCCCTGTTTTGGGAGAGGAGTGAAATTTAACTGTTCATGGAACATGGATTTTGATCTGGTGTTCATGAATGGATTTCAAGGAGAATTTGTGACTACATGAAATGATGTGTAAAAGTTTGTACACAGGTGCATTTATCTGGATGGGAGATACAAAGTTTTCATCAGATCATGCCTGCTTACAAAACTATAGCTTTGATCTTTGGGTACTTGAAGCTTACATGTTAATAGTGACTCAGATACCAGTTTGGGCAGGGAATAGTCTAATCCAAATACTGGGATGCTAGAGTTTTTCCCTTGAGTTCTTCATATTCCTCATAAAGAACAGCGTCAGAGAAAGCTTCAAAGATATGGAGTTATTAATTAATGTGTGTTTAGGTTTTATTTTTAAATCATGTGTGTATTTTTTCATGTTTTGTATTCTTCCACTTAGACCTTCAGGCCCCAGCAAGGCTTTGAAACTTGGAGCCAAAGGAAAGGAAGTAGATAACTTTGTGGACAAATTGAAATCTGAAGGTGAAACTATTATGTCCTCCAATATGGGCAAGCGTATGTCTGAAGCAACCAAAGTGCATGTTCCACCCATTAACATGGAAAGGTAAGTAGTAACCTTTTCTGTAAGGACAGACCACATACTTTATTTCATTCCACTATAAATTCTTTTTGTGTCTTTAAATTTTTCCAGATTTAAAAGACTTAGGGTATATTCTAGGTCATTAACATGAGGTCTTTCTTTTTTACTTTAAAAATAATTAGGGGCTCTCAGCCATGTGTTTGCTGTGAAGTTTAGGACTTAACCTTTTATCAACTCTGCTTAGTAAATTAAAAAAAAATAACCTATCTGCATGCCTAGTGTGTGCCTTGTCTCTTAAAGTGGCCTTGAATTAGAGAGCTAATGCTGTGATGGCCCTTATACTGTATTTTGACATGTCTTTTTCTTTTTTTAAGATTTTATTTATTTATTTTTAGAGAGGGAAGGGAGAGGGAGAGAGAGAGAAACGTGCGGTTGCTGGGGGGACATGGCCTGCAACCTAGGCATGTGCCCTGACTAGGAATCAAACCTGCGATGCCTGGTTCGCAGCCCGCGCTCAATCCACTGAGCTATGCCAGCCAGGGCCGACATGTCTTTTTCTAATTACAGTTTCTGGAGAACCTATCTTTAATGCTAAATTTATAAATATCTTTAACAGCAAATTTGCATATTATCTTTTGCCTTTTAAGTAGTTGAACCCAGTGTAGAATATTTTAATTTCTTATCTCAAGACTGTGGTACTGGTTGATAACATTTTTAAGTGATAGGTATCAAGTTCACAACATGACTCAGATTTCTTGTCTTGAAACCCAGACCTACTGTTGCTGATGGTTTTGAGGGCAAATGAAAGATGAGTCTGAGAGGATACCCCTGTCAGGTGTACATAAAAGTATTTTGTATGTTCTGTTCTATATGAAATGGGCATGGTTACATAGGGATAGATCTTTTCAATCATTAAAGCTCCTATGGTTGCTTTGAGTGACACAGAGTCTTGATACTATTTTTAAAAGATGTTAGAGACCATCACATTTTAGAGAGGACTTGAGACTCTTTTCTAAATGATGAAATACATCTTGAGCACGGAGCAAACACTTGTGAAGGTAAATAGGACTCGGTGTTGTCTTAAGATAATTCTCTTTTGTGGTCTTGAGTCTCTTGCTTCTGTTTCTGGGAACAGAGGTGGGAACAGAGGACAAAGTTGGATACCAGAATATTCTTTTTAGCCTTGGCAGTTCACACACCTGAAAATAGTTTTAAAGATTATATTTACTTTGGGAGTAAAGGGGAGAAAACTGTACTTGAACAATCATTAAAATAAAATTAAAAAAAGAAAGAAATGGAAGATTGACTAAAAAAAAAGATTATATTTACTTATTTTTAGAGAGAGGGGTAGGGAGGGAGAAAGAAAGGGAGAGAAACATCAATTGGTTGCTTCTCAAAGCCCCCCAAGTGGGCACCTGGCCTGCAACCCAGGTGTTTGTCCAGACAGGGAATCAAATGGGCAGCCCTTCACTTTGCGGAATGATGCTTAACCAACTGAGCCACACCGGACAGGGGTAAAAGTAGTTTTAGTAAAGAATATGAAAAAAAAGAATATGGATAGACTATGCTTAATAATTGCCCATAGCAACAGCACTTTATATTTTACTTAATTTTTTTCTATTAGTTTATGCATTTATATAGTTCAAATTGAAAAGATTCAAAAGATATTATAGAAAGTGTTACTTCCACCTAGCCAGGCCAGTCTCTCTTTTTGGAGGCAAATAGTGTTAACTAGTTTCTTTTTTGTTTGTTTGTTTTTCTTGGGGGGTGTATCTCTCTAATGGGGATAGTCTATATATAAATGAATAAAAGTATTATATGCAATATGTTTTTCCCCTTTTTATACATAAATGGTAACATACTAGACACATTTTTAGTTGCTTTTTTCACTTGATTATTTTGGAGACAAGAATTTCCTTAATTTGAAGCTATAGAGACATGACATCTAAGTGCAGTGCCTTGCCCTAGACTGGATCTTGCACTTCTACCCACAGGACATTATTTGGTCACCTGTCAAGATTGGCATATGGTTGGTTGATTAGATAACAGTATTGTACAAATATAAATTTATGAAGTTAATAACAGTACTTAGGTTATGTAAGAGAATATCCACATTCTTACAAAATGGACTCTGCCATATTTAGGGGGAAATGCTATGATGGAGATTATCTGCCTCTAAATGGTTTGTGGAAAAAAATCCCGAATATATACTGTCGATAGAGAGTATGCAAATGATAAAACAAATGGGATAAAATGTTAATAGTGGGTAAAAAGGCTATACGTGACCTGGCTGGTTGCTCAGTTGGTTGGATCATCTTCCTGTACACCAAAAAAAGGGTCTCAGGTTTGGTCTCCAGTTAGGACACGTAAGGGAGGCCACTGATCAATGTTTCTCTTTCACATTGATGTTCTCTCTCTCCCCCCACCCCCTGACCTTCCCCTCACCCCCTCTCCCTTGCTCCCTCTCTCAGATCAGTAAGAAACCCTGATCCCTGTGGGTCAGTGAGTTGGTGCAGTACTACAAACCAAAAAGTTGCCTCTTTGATTCCCTTTTTGGCCACATGCCTGAGTTGCAGGCCTGACCATTGTTTGGGGGTATGCGTAAGGCATCAGTTGTCCTAGCCAGTGTGCTCAGTGGGTTGACTGCCAGCCTGTGAACTGAAGGGTCACAGGTTCTATTCCCTGTCAGGGCACATGCCTGGGTTGGGGGGAAGTGCGAGAGGCAGCCCACTGATGTTTCTCTCATACTTTGATGTTTCTCTCCTTTTCTTTCTCTCTCCCCTCCCTCTCTAAATAAATAAGATATTTTATTTTTTAAAAAGATTTTGTTTATTTTTACAGAGG
>PVIA01018600.1:0-12378 GCA_004024845.1 Tonatia bakeri | reverse complement strand
TGAAGTGGTACCTCATTGTGGTTTTAATCTGCATCTCTCTGATAGCTAGTGATATTGAACATCGTTTCATGTGATTTTGGATCTTCTGTATGTCCTCCTTGGAGAAGTGTGTGTTCAAGTCCTTTGCCCATTTTTTAATTGGGTTGCTTGTCTTCTTAGAGTATAATCGTGTAAGTTCTTTATATATTTTGGAGATTAATCCCTTGTGTGAGGCATCATTGGCAAAGCATTATGTTAAGCGAAATAAGCCAGGCAGTGAAAGATAAATACCACATGATTTCACCTTTAATAGGAACCTAAACAACAAAACAAAGAAAGAAGCAAAATATAGTCAAAGAGACTGCATTAGGGGACAGGCAGAAAGTGACCAGAGGAGAGAGAAGAGGGAATTTCAGGGGAAAGGGGAAGGGTTTGCAGGGACAAAGTTAAAAGACACATGAATAAAAACTAGGGGGAGGGTGGTAATGGGAGGGAAGATGGGAGGGGGATGGGTGGGCTTGATTGGGAGTAAAGGGGAGAAAACTGTACTTGAACAATCATTAAAATAAAAAAAAAGAAATTATAGACTTAATAATGGTGTGTTTCTATGTAAACAAAGTTTTGTTTTCAATCTCATCTTAACAAGAATTTTTTTTTTAGCATGTAGCCCTCCAGAACCTCACAAACTAGGAAGAATATGGAATTACTTTCATTCTATTGTAGGAACATCATCTATGTTTTGTAAGAGTGTTTTGCTAACTAAAAAAAAATTAGAACTTTTCTTATTTTAAAATTTTATTATGTATTTTTATGCATACCAATAATATATGCAATTCATACCAAGAATATGATCAACATTGACATTACCTGTGTAAAACATTCCTCTCCCTCTTTTCAGGGTTAATCTCAATGTTGAATTCTTTATTAATCATAGTTAAAAATTGTTTAACTGCATATGTATGTATCCTTAAGTTATAGAGTGCACAATTTCATGTTCCTTACCTTTATTAAAATTAAGCTACCATAGGACAAAGTTTTCTGAGTATTTTCTCTACAATGTTCACTTCCTAATTCAATCATGTTGCCTCATGTCTCTGTAGTCCCACCAGTTCACTGCTGTGTAATATTCCATGTGTAAATATGCCACATGTTATGAACCCATTTGGCCAGCATGCTACTCTGTGCTGCTATGGACATCCTGAAAGAAATTGCTTTGTGTTAAGTAGGCTGTTTGCCTGCTTACTTTAATGGATGGTTACAGTTTTCTCCTAAAGATGTATTACCAGGTACACTCCTGCCTGTGTTTATATGTGTGCGTTTTTGTGTGTGTGTGTGTAAAGAATTTAAATCTACTTTACAAAGGGCTTTCTGTTGTGATAAAACCAAGTTTTTGAACACTTTGAAAACAATGCAAGCTACTTTCCTAATCTGATATATCATATTTATTATAATGTCCAAATGCTTGTTTACCTATTTCTAGACTTTTTTCTTTTGATTGGTTTATTAATTCTAAGGCAACACTATATTATTTTAGGTAATGTAAGTAGCTTTGATATCTTTAAGAGTTCTACTACACAAGTCATATTAAAAACAATGCTTTTTCTTTCCAACAACTGTGTTTCATATAATTATTAAAATAATTTCAGAGGTCTAGAAACCTACTAAGATTTTGACAGACTGTATATTAAATGTCTAATTAATTTATAAAAGAATTGATGTCTTTATCACATTGAATCATTCTTTCTGGGAACATTAAAAATCTCAGTATTTATTTATCTTTAAGATTAAGTTAACTTTTGGAATATTGCTGAACAGTAATGGTATCAATGACTTTTCTTTCCAATATATTTCTAGTATTTTATATCACATTTCTCATCTTATATTACTTAATAGAGGAAAAATGATATAATAACTGTGAGGAAAGGATATCTGGAGTTATTCTTAGCTTTAATGGGGATGTCCGAGGTATTTCTCTATAACAATGTGTTCATTAAAATTTATCATCTCAAGGGTCCTCTAAGAAACAGATAACACTCTTCAAAGGAACAACTGAAAATTATTCACAAAGAGTTTACAAGATTAAAGAACTTTAAAAAATGGTGAAATACATGGGACTAGAAACAGTGGGATGTCGTTAATATCCCAGTTATGAAGGGGAAATAGGAATAGATTTGTTTTCAGAACATGGAATAACTGTAACAGAAAAAGGAGTGCCATTTGATGGCAGCTGTGCCTTGGGTGCAGAGGCAGCCATTTCCAAAGTGGCTCATCAGGTAAAATGGCAGAGGAATCAACACCTTGATGACTCTTTAGTCCCTGATCTCCTGTTATTTCCTTCCATTGGCTGATCTTAAAACAGTTGATGACCATTTTATTGGTTAGTTTCTTAGGGCCCAGAATAAAGTGGAAAAGATTAGAGTTGGATCTACAAGAGCAAATGCAGCACATCCATAACACCCAACCCTTTTTGATTCTACTATTCACTTATAACTTTGGAAGGGAAGTAAAACTCTGTCCCCAACACAGGAAACATAAAAAGTCCCTTTAACTTCCATATCATCAATTGATTTCAGCTCAGACATACTCCCACTTCAAACCTAATTGAAATATGAACCACCAATGCTCTTCATATGAAGTAGCAGAGTGGTGAAGATAAAGAGATAAAGAAATGGTTACATAAAATAAAACATCCACTTCAGATTACAGCTTGTCATGTGATCAAAGTTAACAATCATAATTTCTCAACCACCAATTTTGTATTCCTTTCACTTTTTGTCAATTTCTTGGCTAGTCAGAGAATATTATCCAGTTGGGTGATTCACACCTTAATTATCATTGGAGTCAAATCTATAATGGTTCTGTTTTGTTGTTTTCCTTCTGTTTCTCATTGTTCTCTACTGGGCATGGCAGTAGAAGGAGACATTGTATTTCTTGCCTTCATTTGTGTGTGGCAACCCAAAGTTCTGTTATGAATTAGGACCAAGCCCTCAGCTCAGTACAGGGATCTTTCTGTTTCATCAGCCTGGGGAGCCCAATATAACCATGGACATTTTCCACTGAAAACCTAATGGAATAGTTACTGTGTTCATTGGTACAAGCATTCCTCTGTGGGCAGTTGGGTTTTCAAACATACCAAGTTCAAACTTCCAAGTAACTGAATAAAAAATACCTTAGGTGGGATATCATGTAAATAGGTGTAAGAATAATGAAGGTCATTCTGAACTCCACATTTGATTCACTAACTTTTATCTGTTCTTGGAAATATAGGAGAGATGGCCCAATGCAAGTATAGGCATGGCTGAAGTATATACCTATCATTTAGGATAAGAAATCAACACTGTTTTGTGCTGTCTTTTGTCTCAAGTGGCACTGTCATAGAAATTTCACCATCCCATTTCATCATTTTTCATGTTGGATGCTTCTGAGTAATGGGGAAACTTGTAAGAGCAGTGACATAGAATAGTTATGTTGAAATATTCAAAGAACTAAAGAAAAGTGTGTCTAAAGAGCTAAAGGAAAAAAGTATAAAACTATGTTTTAACAGTAAGTGACTTATATCAATAAACAGATGGAAATTATAAAAAAGAACACAAATAAATTATGGATAATAATTGAAATAAGAAATCTGCTAAAGTGGTTCAACAGTAGATCTGAGCAAGCAGAAGAAAGTCAGTGAAGTTGAGGATAGATCACTGAGATGATCCTGTTAGGGGAACTGGTACATAGAGCTGTTCAGAGCCCCCTTTGTCAAATATTAATTTATGGTATAGACTTGGGTTTGTTTCTAGGCTGTTTATTCTGTTCCATTGGCCTATGTGTCTGTCCTTATGCCAGTACCAGGCTGTTTTGATTACAGTGGCCTCATAATACAGTTTGATATCAGGTATCGTGATACCTCCCACTTTATTCTTCTTTCTCAAAATTGCTGCAGCTATTTGGGGTTGGTTTATGGATCAATATGAATTTTTGATGTGTTTTTTCTATTTCTGTGATATACTCCATTGGTACCTTAATAGGTATTGTGTTGAATCTTAAATTGCTTTGGTGGTATGGACATTTTGATGATGTTAATTCTTCTGATGCATGACCACAGTATATGTTTCCATTTTTTTGTGTCTTTCTTAATATTTTCTTCAGTTTTGTGTAGTTTTGTGAGTACAGTCTTTTACCTCCTTGGTTAGGTTTATTCCTAGGTGTTTTATTTTTGTTGTTGCTATATCAAATGGACCTTTTTCCTGGTTTCTGTTTCTGCTGTTTCATTGTTGGTGTACAAAAGTGAGTTTGATTTCTGAATATTGAGTTTGTATCCTCCTGTTTTGACCAATTCATTTATTATGTCCAGCAGTTTTTTTGGTGGGGCTATAGGATTTTGTACATACACTCTCATGTCATTTGCAAACAATGACAGCTTTGCTTCCTCCTTTCCAATTTTATTTTTTTTGCCTGATTTCTGTGCCTTGCATTTCCAATAGTATGTTGAATAGAAGTGGTGAAAGTGGACAACCTTGTCTTGTTCCTGATCTTAGTGGGAAAGTGTTTAGTTTTTGCCCATTGAGTATGATGTTGGCTACAGTTCTCTCAGATACGCCTTTTATTACATTGAGGAATGCCCCCTGTATTCCCACTTGGATGAGTATTTATCATAAATGGGTGCTGTACCTTATCATACACTTTTTCCTCATCTGCTGATATGATCACATGATTTTTGTCTTTGGTTTTATGTGATGTATTACCTTTATTTATTTGCAACTACTGTACCATCCTTGTATCCCTGGATGAATCCCACTTAGTCATGGTGTATGTTGTTTTGAATGTTTTGCTGGATGCAGTTTGCCAATATTTTGTTGAGGATTTTAGTGTCTATGTTCATCTGCGATATAGGCCTTAAGTTTTCCTTCTTTGTTGTGTCTTTATCTGGCTGGGGTTTGGATGATGCTGGCTTCATAAAAAGAGTTTGGGAGGCTGCCATCTTCTTGGATTTTTTGGAATAGTCTGTAAAGGATAGGGGTTAGCTCTTCCTTAAGTGCTTTGTAGAATTCTCCTGTGAAACCATCAGGTCCAGAGCTTTTGTGGCTTGGGAGTTTTTTGATTACTGCTTCAGTTTTGTCAGCTATTATCAGTCTGCTCTGGCTTTCTGCTTCTTCTTCACTGAGTTTGGGAAGATTACATTTTTCTTGAAAATTGTCCTTTTCCCCTAGGTTTTCAAATTTCTTGGCATTTAGTTCTTCATAGTAATTTCTTACAATCCTTTATATTTCTGTGGTATCAGTTGTAGTCTGTCCTCTTTCATTTCTCATTGTGTTTATTTCGATCCCGTCTCTTTTTTCATTGATTAGTCTGCTTTAAGTCTTGTTGATGTTTTTTTTTATCTTTTCATGGAACCAGCTCCTGGATTTATTGATCCTGAGAATTATGCTTGTAGTCTCTATGTTGTTTAGTTCTGCTTTGATGTTGGTTATTTCCTTCCTTCTACTTCTCTGGACTGTCTTTGTTATTGTTCTTTGAGTTCTCGTATGTGTACAGTTAGGTTGTTTATTTAAAATGTTCCTATGTTTTCAGGCAGGCCTGTATCACTATGAACTTCACTCTCAGGACTGCCTTCACTTCTAGCCCTATTGAGGCCTCTTTTATGTTACTTCCTGTTTCTCCCTTGCTGCCTTTAAGATTCTCTCTTTGTCTTAGAGTTATGCCATTTTAATTATGATGTTTCTTGAAGTTAGTCTCTTTGGGTTCCTCTTGATTGAGACTCTGTGTTTCCTGGATTTGTGTAACCTTTTCTCTCATAAATTAGGGAAGTTTTCCATCATTACTTTTTCAAACAGGTTTTCTATTCTTGTTCTTCTCCTTCTCCTCTTGGTATCCCCATTATATGCATATTACTCGGTTTCATGTTGTCCTACACTTCCCTTACCACTTCTTCATTCTTTCTGAGTCTCTTTTGCTTTTCTTGTTTTACCTTGGTGTTTTTTTCTACCTTGTCCTCCAACTCACTAATTTTGAGCCTCTGCTTCTTCCAGCCTGCTTGTAATTCCTTCTAATGTGTCTTTTGTTTCTGATATTTTACTGTTCATTTCTTCCTGTTTTTGTTTATAGTTTCTATTTTTTTTCATGCTTATGTAGTTCTCACTCAGTTCCTTGTAGTTGTCTGTGAGTCCTTTGAGCATCTTCATAACCATTATTTTTAGTTCTATATCTGATAATTTGGTTACCTCCATTTCATTTAGTTCTTTTAGTCGGGAGCCTTCCAACCTTTTGATTGCATGTTCTGTTTTGGTCTCCCCATTTTAGGTGATTCTTTTAGTTTCTGTGCTCCCTAGTGTTTTGCTTTGCTAGCTCTTTGCAGGGTGAACTTCTATGATAGAAATTCGATGAGGTTCAGTGGTGTGGTCTTTTTGATCTCCTTGACTAGATGCTCTAGGTTTGTCCTTTCCTCTGTTTGTGCGGTCTCTCTTGTTGCACTTGGGTTTTTATCTTTTGTTCCTTTGTTGGTGGTTTCTCTCCTCCAGCAGGTATACTGATGTTCACAGCTCTTACCTATTCTTGTATGTGATCAGTGGCAAGGGGTAGGCAAAATGGATGAAGACCTAGGGACAGTATTTTATGGGGTTTAACATTCCTGAAAGAGGAGAAGACATAGGAGATTCTTTGGATAACTAGAGCATGAATTGTGATATTTTACCCAAATAGCCACTTTTTACAAAAAGTGAAAGAGAGATAGAACTCTTGATAGAGGGGATGATGATTGTGAGCTGAATCCAGAAAACAGAGCAAGGTTAGATGATGAGATGTAGTGAGAGTAAAGGATATGAAGTAGGCATAGGGCGAGAGATAATAGAGTCAACCACAGCAATAATAATGTTCAGGATTGTGTCAAGTGGGCTAAGTTCAGGGAGGATTGCTGTATGTATAGTTGTATGGAACAATAATTATGTGCATTAGTGTTGGAACAACAATGATATGACAGGAAATATATGATTTGTATAACCAGAATAGAAAGTATCTGATCAAGTGTTGTGTGTTATTGAAACATGGGTGAAGTGAAAGAAGGAAAATTAAAGAGAGAATAAGGAAATCCAGTCAAACAGTGCAGTTAAACAGAGAAAGAGAATAAGGAAAACTAAACACAAGGAAGAGAAAAAAAAGCACTAATAAAATAAAAGTGGTAAAAATAATGAAAAGATAATAATAATTTACATAAACAGTAAAATCCCAGCTCCATGGGATAGCAAAGTGACATTTGTTTTTTTAATATATTTTATTGATTGTGCTATTAAAGTTGTTCCATTTCTCCCCTTCACTCCCATCCACCCTGTACACCCTCTCCCACCCACATTCCCCCTTTAGTTCATGTCCATGTGTCATAAGTTCTTTAGCTTCTACATTTCCCATACTATTCTTGCCCTCCTCCTGTCTATTTTCTACCTACCATCTATACTACTTATTCTCTGTACCTTTTCCTATTCTCTCCTCTCTCCTCTCCCCTGTTGCTAACCCTCCATGTGATCTCCCTTTCTGTGGTTCTGTTCCTGTTCTAGTTGTTTGCTTGGTTTCTTTTGGTTTTGTTTTAGGTGTGGTTGTTAATAAGTGTGAGTTTGCTGTCATTTTACTGTACATGGTTTTTTTTTTAAATCTTCTTTTCTTAGATAAGTCCCTTTAACATTTCATAAAATAAGGGCTTGGTGATGATGAACTCCTTTAACTTGACCTTATCTGAGAAGCACTTTATCTGCCCTTCCATTCCAAATGAAAGCTTTGCTGAATAGAGCAATCTGGGATGTAGGCCCTTGCCTTTCATGACTTGGAATACTTCTTGCGAGCCCCTTCTTGCCTGTAAGGTCTCTTTTGAGAAATCAGCTGACAGTCTGATGGGAACTCCTTTGTAGGTTACTGTCTCCTTATCTCTTGCTGCTTCTAGGATTCTCTCCTTCATTTTTACCTTGGCTAATGTAATTATGATGTGCCTTGGTGTGTTCCTCCTTCAGTTCAAATTCTTTGGGACTCTCTGAGCTTCCTGGACTTCCTGGAAGTCTATTTCCTTTGCCAGAATGGGGAAGTTCTCCTTTATTATTTGTTCAAATAAGGTTTCAATCTGTTGTTCTTCCTATTCCCCTTCTAGTACCCCTATAAGTCAGATGTTGGAATGTTCAAAGATGTTCTGGAGGTTCCTAAGCTTCTCCTTGTTTTTTTTTTAATTCTTATTTTTCCATTCTTTCCTGTTTGGTTCTTTATTTCTTTCTCTGGTCCACTCTGTTATTTTGAGTCCCAGTTTTCTTCCCATCACTATTGTTTACCTGTGCATTTTCCTTCATTTCTCTTATTGTAGCCTGCATTTGTTCATCTAATTTGCGACCAAAATCAACCAATTCTGTGAGCATCCTGATCACCAGCGTTTTGAACATGCATCTGATAGGTTAGCTATCTCTCGGTTGCTTAAAAGGATGGCTTCTGGGACTTTGATTTGTTCTTCTGTTTGAGCCATCTCTCTCTCTTATTTTTATTATTATTTTTTTGGTCTGGTTGCACCTGTTACAGTGAGGGGTGGAGACTTAGGTGTTCACCAGGGCAGGGCACCCCAGTCTCTGGGTTGTGACGTTGTATGTGGGGGCGGGGTTGAGAGGGAACAGTGACAGTTGCTCCATTCGCTGTGGGACCTCAGTCCCCTCTGCTGCTTTCCCCGAGCAAACTGGGCCCCTCTGGTGCCAATTCCCATGTGGGTGGGCTTGTGCACACCGTGGGACGCTCCAGGGACCTCCCCTGTGAGTCTGGGTGTCACTCCATGCACCTCAACTCCCACAGCTGTCCTCCATCAGTGTCCTGAGGCTCTATTTCCCAGCGCTGTGATCCTGGGTTGCGCGCACTGCCTTGCTTTACAATTGCCACCTCACTGGGTCTGCTGGTTGCTGGTTGCCACCCCTAGGCTGGGGTCTGCCAGATGCTGCCTGCACACTCAGGGTCCACCCGCTGCGGTCTTATGTGCCCTGGATGTCTTACACGCCCCTGGATGCCTAACATGCCCGGTCCCACTGCTCTCTGCTCTCCGTGCTGCGACCTGCGCCTGGCTGCTCATCACTGCCCCTCCGACTGGTCTGGATGCACAGGTATAATTTAACTTCTTGGTTGTCCGACTTCCATTCAGATCAATTTTCTGTCATTTCTGGGTGTTATTCTATTTCTAAATTGTTGTTGTCCCTGTCTTGGTTGTGCATGGAGGTATGGTGTGTCCATCTATGCCTCCATCTTGGCTGGAAGTTGAGCTGCAAAGTGACATTTGTCTCAGTTTCTCAGTTTTTGGTGTTAGTTTTGTACTGCCACTTTTGATCTGTCTGTGGACCCTTCATAACTCCACATCTTATTGTGTACCTGGGGAAAAGAAAAAAGAAAGGAAAAAAAAGAGAAAGAGGATCCAGAAAGAAAAAAAAAACATCCTGCTGACTTTAAACTTGTTCAGTGAGTTGTGCTGGTCTTCCTAGATGCGACAGGAAGAGGTGGCCTGGGTTTTGCTTTTCTCCCTTCCTATGGTTTTGAGAGGATGGGGACTAGGTCTGGGTTTCAATATTCAGTTTCAGGCCTCCACTGGCCCAGTTCCTCTGTGAGTTGCCTGGCTCTTATCAGTCACTCAGTCTTTGGGTGCACAGCATGAGTTGATCTTGGGTGTGGAGCCTGAGACAAGTGGGCCCTCCAGTTCTGCTCAGCTACTAAGTCTCTGGGAGCCCAGTGTGAATCAATCTTGGGTGTGGAGTCCAAGACAAGTCAAGTGCATGGTTCTACTCACCTATGCTGTCCATTTCTGGGCACGTGCAGCTGAAATCATCCTCGAGGATAGTGAGCCACTGCTGAGAGTTTCTTACAAAGCAGCTGCCCACTGTTTTTAACAAGCTCTCAGCTTTTCATACAGCCCAACCTTCCAGCCAGTTTGGAGACTATCTGAGTCAAAATCCCACATGGCCCAACTCCTCCCTCTCTAGGTGTAGCTCAGGACCCCAATTTCTCTGGTGCCACAATCCATAGTCCCAAAGGATGTATACCGCCTCTGTGTGTCTCCCACTTCATCTCTACTTCCCCCAGTGACTTTGAGCATCCAGGTACCTCCTGGTGCTAGGCTGCCCTCCTTGCTTTGGTAGGGGAGGGAGCTGGTACTCTAACTCTCTTCCCCATATCCTGCAGCAGGTACCAGGTGGGGGCCACAGCAGCCTTGGTCCCCAAGCAGATCCCATGAATTTTACTGTCCCAGAGCAATTTCCTCACCATCTCTTTTTCAATGTTCTCTGCAATTTTTTTGCCTCCAAACTTCATATAAGCTGGGATTCCATTGGCTCTTTACTCTGTTCCTACAAAGACTGGATAGGTGTTCGAGCTGGGCACAGAGAGAACTGGGCTCTCTCTCACCTACCTAGCTGCCATCTTCTCCCAACAGTGTCAGTAAATGTTGTGTAGGTTTATGATTTCAGTAGTTTACTAGATGCTCTATCTAATTAAATAGTTGTCATCTTGGGGCTGGACACTTCATAGACCTCACAAAGTTGAGGTTTAAATGTGATAGCTCCTGTAAAGGGTTGACACCCAGACACAGCTCTACACATAGTCCAGGCTGTTTTAAGTTCCTGTGGATCCATACAATACAGATGGCCTCAGGGACACATTCTATTGTTAGACACTGGCAATAAGCTTTGTTTATTTTCACTGAAACTGCACCCTTATCTGTTTTCCTCAAACATTAGATGAAATGTGTACTGAGTGATACATATCATCTATGGACCTTCAAGCTCACAGTCCCCACTGTTCCTCTACCTCCGACACTGGGTTAAGAAGTAAATCTTTTCTTAATGTACTTGTATTTGGAGGTGGGGCCTTTGGGAAGTGATTTGGTCATGAATGAGGAGTCCTTATGAATAGTATTAGTGTCCTCATTACTGAGACCCCAGAGAGCTCTCTTGTCCTTTATGCCAGGTGAGGGCCCAGGGAAGATGGCTGTCTGTGAACTAGGAAGCACATCCTCACCAGACACTGGAGCTGCCAGCACCTTGACTTTGGTCTTCTCAGTTTCTAGAACTGTGAGAAATAACTGTTTGTTGTTTACTACCCAGTGTATGGTATTCTGTTATGGTAGCTCAAAAGGACAAAATAGGCATCTAGTTAATTTTTAAATCTGTATAGTTACTTAATGTGACAAGACAAAAGTCTTGGTTAATTGTCTGCATTCAATGGTCTCTGTGAAGTCAAGGAAAGCTGCTTCACTGTCTTTGTGCTCTCTGTTCTGTGCACAGTGGCTGGGACATAGAATCCACTCCATTGATTTTGTCATTTTTATTCTTGAATTTTTGATCAATTGGAATGAGAATGTTACTGATGAGTTTTGATGAACTCTTTCTAGGGTTAAATTTATGTGCATATTTGCTATCAATTTTTGTTCTTCTTTGATATTTGCTACAAATATTTCCCTTATGTTATTTATGCTATAATTATGGGTGTTCTTACATAAATATATTATATTTTCATGTTCTTTTTCTTTTTAATTTCTTCTATCACATCACTCTTGGAAAATGCCATTTTCTTCTTAAAGGATTTTATGAATTATAACAGGTTATGTTTTTAAAATGTCTTTCAAAAATTTTTTAAACCCATATAGAATTTATTTTATGGTGAAAAATATCTAAACTTGTTTCTCCTAAATAGGTAAAATAACTTGTTTTATGGTTCATTCCATTAATAATTAAAACCTTTTTATTTACTATGTCAAATTTTATACACCTACAAGGTTCAATGTTAGGGCTGTTTCTCCTCATCCTCCTCATTCTCCTTGTCCTCCTTCTGTTAGTTCAGGGAAAACCTGACTGAATGATTCTTTTGGCATGGACTGAGGTCACTCTCTAGTGTTCAGATGATTGCTGGGCATTTAAGGAGGGTCCAAAGTGACTTTCTTCAGATGAATGGTGCCTAGCAAGGATGGTTGGGATATTAAGCTGTTGTTCTGGGTTCTTCTTGTTTTTTTCCATGTAGGGGAAGTACTATATAGACAAAGTCTCTCCAGTGACATTGTCAGACCTGTTAAGTGGCAACTCAGGGCTCCCAGAGGGAGATGGCAGAAGCTGCCAGGCCACTTAAGGTCTCATCCCAGCCTGACATCAGCTTTTAGTCCTGGGTCTGAAATTAAAAAAGCAGACTGCATGGCACATCACAGGAAACAACCAACCAAATGAAAAGGTGCCCCACAGAATGGGACAAAATATCTGCAAATCATATATTTCACAAGGGGTTAATATCCAAATTAGATGAGGAACTTCTGTAACTCAGTAGGAAAATTCCCCAAATGACATGGTTAAAAATAAACAAAGGACCTGAATATCCATTAAATAGTATTTTTTCTAATTCTATTAGTTGGTTTGATTTGTTGTTTCTTTT
>PVIA01018599.1:0-12390 GCA_004024845.1 Tonatia bakeri | reverse complement strand
AAAATGCATCAGGTTTGCCAGACAAGGAGAGGATAGGGTAAAGGGGATACAGGTTGTGCTACACAGTAGAAAAGGCAAGGTTTCAGTTAGTTTATAAAGAAAAAATGAAGGCAAGCCCTCCCTTTTTCCTTACCACCCACAGATGCATATATATCTCATATTCCCTCTAATTAAAGATACTGACAATTATCTAAATTTTTCACTATAAAATATAGATTAAAACTACATCTCTGAATCAGTGACACTCTACATGCAGGATTTTATTAACAATGTGACTTCACAGAAGCACAGGAGCTTCCTGGACATGGACATAAAGAGGACAATTTTAAAAGAAAGCTTGCTATGTTTCAATTGCATATTTTTACTTAACGAGTTGTACTTACCCTCATATTATAAAAACAATATGAGGAAGTTTATAAAATATCTGCCATATAAGAGTTTTTAAAAATAGAATGTAAGATAAAGATAGAATGAAGACTTGCTAAAAGTGGGAAAGAAATTTGGCTCTGAGATTATTAGTGATTGATCCAGCAAAGGAAACACAATTAGTTATTCAATACACAGTTTTTTGTACGTGAAAATAAGCAGTAACTGTCAAGCAGCAAAATTATCCTCCCTTACTAAGCTTTGGAAACAGTTTATCCTTTCATTTCTTATAAAGAATACATTTTGAACCATGTGGTTTCACTCATATGTGATATTAAAGAAAGCAATAAATAAAAAATAAGCATACTCATAAACACAGACAACAGAAGGGTGGTTATTAGAGGGGAAGGTAGGTAGGTGGAGGATGAAGAGGGTCAAATATATGGTGATGGAGGCAACTAGACTTTGGGTGGTGAGCACACAACGCAATATACAGATGATGTATCATAGAACTGTACACTTGAAACTTATATAGTTTTATTAACCAATGTGACCTCAATAAATTTAATTTTTAAAAAGTGAATGTTTCTTCTTAAAACATCTACCAACTACAATTTAGTAAAAGCAATTCAAGAAGGGGATAAAACGATTCACTCTAAAATACAAACACACTTCTCTGACAATCTGGCTTAATTCAGGGATAAACCCTCACATCTAAAATGGGGAAAGGATGGGCTGTGTATCACTCATGTAATCCTGATGCTGAGAAAATGGATCATCTCAACTTACAAAAAGCATTAAGCATAATGCTTAAGCAAAGAGCATTAAAATCAAGAGAATACTCTCCTCACAAAAACCTGGACTGTAGCTATTGTATTTTTCTAATTGGCTCAATCAACTGAGAGTTTAACATCATTCTGTTAATACGGAGAAGCTTAATCACAATATACTTACAGGTAAGGGTGCTCTTATAAATATTTAACCACTAATAGTATGGCATAATATACCAACTACAGTATAGAATGAGGGCCAGTAGTCCCCCGACTAATCCAAATCTTAACCCTTAAATTGATGAATTATGGGTAGGTATAGACAGTTCTGGGATGAGGGGCTGAGGTGCAGGGACAGCTGGGGCAGCAAGCAAGCACTCAGAATGCTTGGGAGAAGCAGCTCTTCTGTGTCATGTATGGAAGTACTCAATGTTTTAACAACTACTATTGCTGTACCAGCCAATGCTGCTGAATTTCAGTAATCGGTAAATTCTTACTTTTGTAAGAATTGAGTTCCAGTAAGAAAAACTATAGTAAACCAAAACCACTGGGTAAAATTTTTCTTTTATGCTGAAATGTTTTCTGCCCCAATTCTAGTTATTTTGTGACTCCTTTGTTTCTCCCTATTTATATAAAATTCTTCTAATATTATTTATTCTATCTCTTGCTTACCCTCAAAATAACATTTTAAAATATATTTTTAAAAACCAGTTAAGATTATTTTGCAGCCTGGAAAAATGAGATGCAGGCAAGGGCATAGTCATACAGAGTCTTTAGTTGTATCAGTAGCTGTGCATAGGCAGGGGGATGTAAGGCTTGGCAGAGGAGAGCTAGTGAGGTGTTCTGAGCTCAACCGATATTCTTGAGGGCACACAAAATGAAAGATATTAGAAAACTAAGAACAAAAGATTTTTAAAAATTAAACATAGACTCTGTGATATGTGGAAAAATATCAAACAGATTAAAATAAATTTAATTTTACCCTCAGAAGAAGAAAATAGGACAAAATAAATGAGTGATAAAGTAATTGATTGATGTGGATGGACCCAAGTTCATTACTTTGATGTTCCTTTTTCATTTGTTCCTTCTATTCTTTGTTTTCTCCTCATTCTTTACCTGCTCTCTTTTGAACTAAGAAAATATAGTTAAGTGTTCCACTTTAACTCTTCTCTTATTTAACTATATTTCTTTGTTCTTTAGTTAGTTGCTTTAGAGATTAAAATATTAATTTTTAACTTTTCACAATCTATGTCTCTTTCTGTAAAGTGAAAGGAAACATCAGTGATAAACTTCCATTTGCCCCAGTTGAAGGTGGGCAACATATTTATACAGATACTTCATAAAAGAAGTTATATTAATAGGCAACAGGCTCATGAAAATACATTCAACAGTATTAGTCATAAAGGAAATGCTATCATTAGTGATAACTCCTTAATAGTCATAAAGGGGCTACCACTACACACTCACTAGAATGGGGGACAAAAAGACTTACAGTGCCAAATGTTGGCTAGGATACAGAGCAACCAGAACCCCTATACATTGTTGGTGGGAATACAAAATGGGCAATAATTTAGGGAAACTGTTTAATAATTTCTTGTAAAGTTACCCATTCTCATACCCCACAACCCAGTCATGCCATTTCTAAGTATTTTCCAAAACAATAGAAACATATGTCCACAAGGAGCCTTGTATAAGATTGTTCTTAGAAGTTTTATTTATAATAGCACTACCTTAAGTGTTCTATACCTTGATAAGAGTGTGATTACAGTGGAGTATGCATCTCTTAAATTCATTGAACTTAAAATGTGCACTTCAATGAAAGTAAATTCATCTTATTTTAAATATAAAAAATATTAACTAAAAACAAAATCATAACTAAAAATTGTCAGTACATGTATTACTCACACTTAGGTGTAAGAAGTAAGACATGCTAAACTCAGAAACAAATGTTTATTTAATGCCTACGATCATTTTTTGATAAGGAAGTTCTCTACCTATCCCATATTTCAATTATATTTACTTTTCCAGTCCAAATCACTAAGTGCTATCTTTGTTCTAAATTATACGAATGAATCCAACATAATCAAAACTCTCAAATCAATTTGTAACCACATCAAAAAACTACAGCATGATAATCCATATATCTGAACATCAACTGCAGATAAACTAGAAAAGTGGTCTTCACAATCCACTGCAGGCAAAAATAATAGTCTTGAATTTGTATAACATGATGAAATAAAGTTTCCCTTATCCATAGGTTATTTAATTTGCAATGGGAAAAATTAAAATCATGACAGCAATCTTAATGTTTTTACACCTGAGCAATGATATAATAATAATCTTTGATGTCCACCAAGATAATGTGGACCTATTCTCTAGTTGCAAAATCATACATATTCTCTAATTATAAAACCCCATACAAGGCAAGAGGCATTAGTGTTGTCCTGTACTACTGTTTCCAGCTTTCCCACCACCACCAGGCCTCAGGAATTTTGTTACAAGCATCTGGGCCAAATGTGATTAGCAAGAGCAGTAACTGACCTTTCTACTGTATCGCTGCAAATGTGATTGGAAACAGTGGTTCCATTCCTAACAGTGACACTTTCTAACACTGGACTTCTTCCTACTCTGCTTATTTCTCTTGCTTTGGACTGTGTTGGCCAGAATTTTTGTTGCATTTTTTCCATAATATGAAAGACACATTCTTAATTTTCACCAATAACTTTATAGATTTGGATATTTTGAGTATGTCAGCTATTTCCCTCTATTAGCTTCTAGTGGGTAGAGGCCAGAGGTGCTGCTAAACATTTTCCAATGCATAAGACACCCTCACAGCAAAGAATTGTTTGGCTACAATTTTAGTAGTGCCAAGAAACTTTGCACACCACTTTTGACAAGTTTCATCAGTCACAGCACCTTCACAATACACTGTACAAATTTTTTTTTATTTCAGTTGCACGAACCTTTCTGAAATAATAAAGCATATATGCAGAAAATGTTGCATATCTACTTCCATCTTCAATATTAAAATGGCTGCACAAATTTTCACCAATTTTAGTAAGTTTTTTTTTAATGTATGCTGATATGACAGCTGTCACAATGCAATCTAACAAAATTGTTTTCAATGAAGTTAAAGACAACTGAGTGCTACTTGAGCCATCATATAGGAAAAATATAATGGACTTTTTGGCCAACCCAATAGACATTTGTAACATATCTTTAACATAAAGGAATAATGAAGGCTATTTTTTTAAAGCATAGGCATAACAAGTACAATGTGCCATAACTTAAAATCTTTAAACTATCCATGTTTTAAAAAGTAGGCTTGACTTCCAGTCAAAATAGAGGCTAGGTAAACATAGCTCGTCTCCTTGCACAACCACATCAAAATTATAACTAAACTATAGAAACCACCACTCAGAACCGTCAGAAATTGAGTTGAATGGAAATCCAACAACTATGGAATTAAAGAAACCACATCCATCCAGACTGGTAGGAGGGGTGGAAACCTAGAGATGCGAATGGGTAGGCCCCACAAATTTGTGTTGGATAAAAAAACAGGAGGGATATCTCAGGAGTGAGGACTCCCAGCCCCATAACAGGTCCCAGAGCCCAGGTTTCCAGTGCCAGGAAGATAAGTCCCTATAACTTCTGGTTGCAAAAATCAGTAGGGATTGAATCAGTAGAAGAAACTGCTGGATTCCCAAGCAGTTCCCACACACAGGGAACTTTAGAACATACACACAGACTTACTCAGACTCACTCTCACTGACCTCCAGCATTGGGGTAGCAGCTTGAAAGGCACCAGTGGCATACAGGGAGGAAATGAAGTGTCTGACATCAGGACAAGACCTTGTGGAGAAACCCTCAAAATACTCTCCAAATCCATCATTCTGTCTCTGTTCTTCCAGGTGTGGGGAATGGGTGAAGAGGTGAGGGTATTAAAAAGTACTAACAGATAGTTACAGAATAGCCATAGGGATGTAAAGTACAGTATAGGAAATGGAGTAGCAAAGGAACTTCTATTCATAACCCATAGACATGAAAAGAGGTGTGGGGAATACCTGAGGGTTCAGGAAAGGCTGGGTGGAGGGAGGCAAAGAGAGAAAAATTGGGGCAACTGAAATAGCATAATCAATAAGATACAATTTTTAAAAAGGCAAGTTTGAGCAACCTCCCTCATACCCCTGTTATAATAACACAATTAATTCTACTTAGGAAATGCTTTATATCTAATGAACATGAAACTAAAATAGTCCCTGTAGTCCTAAACCCTATATCTTTAAAAATAATAATAGGTCTCTAAAAGCTAATGTTGATAAGTAATGTTGCACATTCTAAGGTGGTGTCAATGAAACAGAATGTCACCTAAGGAGATTAGCACCTGTCAACTAAGGATTTCTAAAATGTTATTTTCCACAGTAAATTCATTGCAGGAGTAAACTGTGTGGAGGAGATACCTGAATTTGACCACAAATGAAAATAATCAGGTTTGGGGGGGCAGATCACATTAACTTAGCTCTCAGACAGTAAAATGACAATTGGACCAAATCAGAACTTTTTTCCTTTAAACAAGCTACATAAGAATACAAATTATCATAAATTTGCTTAGCAAGTATAGCTTCAAAACAACAGGAGTTAGTTGTTAAGATATAACTCTCAAGTAAAGGATAGATTTGTCAGCATTATTTCTTCATGAATTCACTCAACATATATTTATTGGGCCCCTTCTATGTGCCAGTGAACAAGAAATGCAGAGTATCTGCTCTCACAGAGCTCATGTTAGGAGACACATACCTACTTGGCCCTTCTCTCCAGTAGCAAATGTGATTAGCAAGATCAAAATTGGCTCTTCTGACTCTCACATATCAGTGTACCCATGGCATGTCACTGTCCTGTGTTCTCCATGCTGAGCACAAAATCACTGATGAGGTTTCCTCTCCCCAATTACAATCTCATTGCCATACTTTCTCTTATCAAGGACGCTATCCAGTTCACTTCTATTGGTGTTCCCTTACTCATTGGCCACATATTTGCTCTTAGAGATCATTACATCTATTACATTTGCTTGATTAAACTTTCAGAAGAAAATCTAAATTTCTAAGTTCTTGGAAGGTACGTCACTGGATCCCCAATCTTGGAACAAAGATAAAAGTTTACTTTTCTACACTAAATAAATTAACCATATATTTGTGCTTTATTTTATTACCTCACCTACCTTAAAAATATTAGAGTATAGTGTTCATTTTTTTAAAAGTCCATTATTCTCTTTTTAGAGATAAAACTGTATACTATCTGCCATAGTTTAATTACAAAAAACTTTCATTCTTAATTAATAGCTGCATTCTTAATCATTTTTCTGTGTACCCATGAGGTAGCAGCAGGAGGCTGCATATCACTGAATCTGAAAACAGTTTTCATGTTAAGGGGCCATACATGCATGGAGAATCTTGAAATCATGTCCTCGAGTAATATTACTTGGTTTGGCTGGAAACTTTCATGTACTACTTACCAAATTATATTCATATGGGCAGGCATTTATATTGTGCAACCTAATCACTACTACTGGTTTGATGTTTTGGCAGACAGAGGTAATACACCTATAATCACAGCCTGATTGCACTACTCCTCACTGCTTTCACAGCAGCACTCTGCATCAATTCATCATTTCCCTTTCAAGAGAGGACCTCTGCTGCTTTGTTTCGATACGACCTTGAAAGTCTGGCTGTTCTCCACCAGATCAGGAGTAGAGATTTGAATTATCCCTTTGATAATAAATGATAGGACCAGTCTGAAAAACATGAAAGAGATTTTTGCTAAAAGGAATTGTGCTTCCTCTCTATATTTGAAAAGTTAAAGTCATTTATTACAAATCTAGTTTTTAAGCTACACATGCAAGGAAAGAACACTGGCAAATAAGATGGTATATGACAGTTGTTTCCATTTGTGATCGGAGATACCTTTGGGGTTTCAAGGGTCTTCCTCAGAATAAAAAGGGAGGAATTATTAGATTTCCCTGGGATTGCCTTCAGCCCCCAACCCCACCCATATCCCCACTTCAACCAGGGAAGTCTTTGTTGTTTAACGTAAAATGTATGAAGCTAAACTTCAAGGACCCTCATTTGCACAGCCCCTTCTGAGCCCCTTAGGACATATACATGGTCATATGTTTTGTAAAACATGTGAAAAAAAATAACCATAATTAGTTAAGGCCATTGTCTTTCCATTACAACTTCCTCTGGTTTTAAGTGGCACTGAAGTGGTCACATGCATTTGGGGACTAAAGTTAAGAAGTTTGGGGATATATTTTGTTTAGGTGTAGAAGGTATACAGGTGTTGACTAAAGTAAGTTTACAGTTGTGAGCATGCAAAATACAGTTTATTTTTATATTATTAATTTACTAACTATTGCATTATTTTCCATATGAACAATTGTAAATTTACTTTTGCCTATCCCTGTATATAAGCTTTATAGTCATGCCTTGTATGACTGAGTCACTGCCAACTAGCACAGTGCAGGGATGGCTTTCAGGAATGTTCCCAATCACTCACTGTCCCAATTCACCCAGCATCATGACACAAAGGTATAGCACCAGAGATGCTATAGTGATAAGAACATGGCCTATGAAAGGCACCAAGGTTTGAAATGTATGGAGCCAGAAGTTAGTTTTTATAAAATTTCTTCTATCATCAGACATGTAAAAACATAAATAGACCCTTAAATTCTCATTTATGATTAGTTTAATGTGCAAGCTCTATACTTGTATAGAGAAAGGGTAACAGATAATCAATAAACAAATAAATCTATAGACATAAAATCAGATAAGAATACTTCTATAAAAAATAAAGCAAGAAAGGATAGTAGGGTTGAACTTTTAAATAGAATGATGAAGAATATATGGTAGCATTTGACCCACTATTTCATAACAAGATATGTAGTATGCCAACTATCAATTTTTATTAAGTGTCTGCTGTGGGTTAAACACTACTGTCACCACTGTGAACTATGTATGAATAATCCTGTTTAACGGAGATTCCAGAATAAAGGTCTATATAGCCAGTAAAGAGGCAATTGCAATTTAGTGTGTCATGTACTACAGTGAAGAAATACTATAAAAGGCCTTTTACTTGACTTAAAGGGTGATTAAATTCTTCCTCATAGAAACACTTTTATACCAAAGTCTAAAAGATAGGTAGGAGTTATCAAAAGTGAAGTGAAAAAGAGGAAGGATAGTGCTTTAAGTGTAAAAAACAAGATGCAAATGGCCAGAGACTAAAGAGAATGTGTTCTGTTCAGGGAATTGAAAATGGTTTAGTAAAATGTATAAGACAAGAAAATGAGATTGGAGAGAAAAGCAAGCTGCATTCAGATCAAAGTTTCATATACTGTAGATAGAATTTTTGACTTCAGGATGGTTTTTAGCATGAAAAGATGAGAACATAATAATAATAATTGTGTGTGTGTGTATCTCCTTACCTGAGGACATTTTTTCATTGCTTTTAAACAGACAGAGAGAAAGAGAGAAAGAAACACTGATGTGAGAGACAAACAGCAATTGGCTGCCTCCCATATATTCCCTGACCAGGATCAAACCTACAACCTAGTTTTGTGTCCTGACCAGGATCAAATCTGCTACCATTTAGTGTACAGCCCAATGCTCCAACCAACTGAGCCACCTAGTCAGGGCAGAATTATATTTCTTTAAAATTACTCTGTCACATAGAAGGAAGTGGATGCAATATTGGAGGGAAAGAAACCAGCAAGGGGTTATTGCTATTACCTAAAAAAGTAGCAATGGCCAAAAGTTGGAGGTGCAGTTAAGATTCATAGCAGTGGTAAATTTGAAAGATATTTAAGAAAGAAAATCAAAGGTGACTACTGGAAGTGAGAGGGTAAATAGAGAGTAGTGAAGGGGAATGTCCAAATTTCTGGCTTGAGTAACTGGTTACTATCTGTTATGGCCTGAATTGTGCCCCTCCCAAATTTATATGTTGAAGTTCTAATCCCCAGTACCTCAGAATGTGACTGTATTTGGAGATAGGACCTTAACAAAAATAATTAAATTAAAATGAGGTCATTAGTATGAGCCCTAATCCAATAGGACCGATGTCCTTATTAGTAGAGATTAGGACACAGAAACATTCAGAAAGAAGATGTGAAGACAAAGGGAAATGACAAAGACAAGCCAAGGAGAGAGGCCTCAGAAGAGCTAGCCCTACTGATTCCTGACCTCAGACTTCTATTCTCCAGAACTGTGAGAAAATAAATTATTCCACCCAGCCAGTGGTGCTGTGTTATAAGCAGCACTAGCAAACTAGTACACTGCTCTTCATTGAGAAAGAGAATATACAAGAAATGAAACAAGGATGGGGTGGAGGACAAAATGAAGTGTTTCTGAAAATATTGACTTTTGAGGGTTTGTGAAACATCAGGGTGCACCTGTCTACAATGCTGTTGGGGCTTTTACAGACACAAAAATTAAATAAAACTGATGGCATATTTCTACAATGCAGAATACTCCTCATTCCTATGAAAAACAGCTTCTAGTGTGGACTAGCTCACAAGGTTACGAACCATGCAAGAAAATATCTCTTTGAAGTCATCAACTACAGCAATGGGGGAAAGTGTATACCAAACATGAATATGGTAATCTATAAAAGATTGGTATAGAAGCCATAAGGTAAGAAAAGAAGGGTTGGAAAAGCAATACATTTGAAAAAATAATTCATGTTAGAAGTGAAAATTAAAGTCATTGAAATAAATAATTCTATGGATAATTTGAAAAGTAAACTAGTGAATTGAAATAGATTTAAAGTAATTACCCAAAATACAAAACAGATGGGACAAAGAGATGGGAAATATGAATGACTATCCAAGTGGCATGGATGACAGAATTGGTAGTTCCAAGATATGTATATAAGATCACTCAATGGAGAAAATATAAAGAATACAAAAAATTATATTTAAATGAACAACTGAAAATTTTCCTGAATTAAAGAAAGACATGAGTCATTGTCAGATTGAAAACACAACATATCCCAAATAGGATAATCAAACACAGATCTACATGTAGTGAAATGTAGAACATCAAAGTCAAAGAGAACATTTTACAAGTTATCTGAGAAAAATCAAATAACTATATTGACAGGAAACCATAAACAGTAATATACTTGCCAGAAAACAATTTTGAAGTGCTGAAGAAAGATCATTCTTAACCTATATTCAGCTAAACTATCATTTACAGGTAAGAGTGAAACTAAAATAATTTCCTGCACGGTAAGTCTGAAATATTTATGACTCAAAGACCTTTGCTGAAATCACTAATACAGTAAGTATAGAACTCAGCAATGAGAAAATTGAACCAAGAAGGAAGGCTGGGAAGCAAGAACCAAGAGTAAGCAAAGAAATTGCTAAATATGATGAAAATTTAAATAAATATTGTTGAAATAATAATAATAACCATTGATTATAGAGGGTCAGAAAATAGGATGTAACTAAAATACTCAAAAATAGCACTGAAGTTGAAATGTGGAAGGTCAGATTTCAAGTATTTAATTTTCTTATATTGTTTGGGAGAAGAGTAGAACATTTGACACTCATATTTTAATTTGTTAATGTTCATACTATAAAGGAAGAATAATAGCTAATAAAAATAAATGGAATGCATAAATTTTCAAACCAATAAATCAGAAAAAAGGGGCTTTATCTGTAGTAGATACAGGAAGCATCTAATGTGGGTTCTGCAACTAACCTGGGTCAGTTCCCCCTGTTTCCCATTGTATAGTCCTGTAGCACTGCACTGTTGGATTTGCCCAACATCCACAAACTTAATTTAATCAATGATTTTTGAAAACTTATACAAAAAATAGAAAAAGAAAAAGAGAAAAATCTTTTAAAATATTTACTGATTTTATTGTTTAGGGAGAGGACAAGGGAGGAAGAAAGACAGAGAGAGAAACATCCATATGAGAAATATCAATTGGTTGCCTCTCACCTGCACCCCAAGCAGGGACCAAACCACAACCCAGGAATGTACCCTAACTAGGAATCAAAGTGGCAACCTTTCACTTTGCAGGATGATAACCAACCAAGTCACACAAGTCAGGGTGAGAAAATCTTTTAAAGAATCTATTGCTCTTTAATAAACTACCCTAATATAATCAATTACAAATAGCAAAACAGTCAATAAATGGACAATGTAAATTAAATGAAAATAAAATAAAAGAATAGGAAAATTCCCCCCAAAAGGTAATGCATTAATAATAAAGAATTGATTTTACCATTTATTTTCATTTCTTAGCAACAATAGTAGATTTTATTTATAAATGACTCAATTAAGACATAACAGGATCACAGTAGCAGACCCAGAAAATTCATAATCACAATTAGGTTTCATAATCTCTAAATTTATGAAACCTAATAAATATGGACCTTATAGTCCATATTTCTAACTCATTGTATAGCCTCATGAGATCAAAAATCACTGGTTTATTCTTTCATTGCTCTAAATTTTTTTAAAATATTTTATTTATTTAGGAGAACATACAGAAGATCCAAAATCACATGAAACAACGTTCAATATCACTAGCTATCAGAGAGATGCAGATTAAAACCACAATGAGGTACCACTTTACACCAGTCAGAATGGCCATCATAAACAAAACAACAAACAAGTGTTGGAGAGGTTGTGGAGAAAAGGGGACACTAGTGCACTGTTGGTGGGACTGCAGACTGGTACAATCACTGTGGAAAACAGTATGGAACTTCCTCAGAAAATTAAAAATGGATCTGCCTTTCGACCCAGCAATTCCACTGCTGGGATTATATCCTAAGAATCCTAAAACACCAATCCAAAAGAACTTTTGCACCACAATGTTCATAGCAGCACAATGTATAATAGCTAAGTACTGGGAGCAACCTAGATGCTCATCAGTAAATGAATGGATCAAAAAACTATGGTACATTTACACAATGGAATTCTATGCCGCAGAAAGAAAGAAGGAGCCCCTACCCTTTGCAACATCATGGATGCAACTGGAAAGCATTATGTTAAGCGAAATAAGCCAGGCAGTGAAAGATAAATACCATATGATCTCACCTTTAACAGGAACCTAAACAAGAAAACAAAGAAACAAGCAAAATATAGTCAAAGACACTGTATTAGAGGACAGGCAGAAGGTGACCAGAGGAGAGAGAAGAGGGAGTTTCAGGGGAAAAGGGGAAGGGTTTACAGGAACAAAGTTAAAAGACACA
>PVIA01018598.1:0-12376 GCA_004024845.1 Tonatia bakeri | reverse complement strand
CTCCCTCTTCTCTCTCCTCTGGTCACTTTCTGCCTGTCCTCTAATGCAGTGTCTTTGACTATACCCTGCTTGTTTCACTGTTTTGTTGATTAGGTTCCTGTTAAAGGTGAGATCATATGGTATTTGTCTTTCACTGCCTGGCTTATTTCACTTAACATAATGTTTTCCAGTTGCATTCATGATGTTGCAAAGGGTAGGAGCTCCTTCTTTCTCTCTGCTGCATAGAATTCCATTGTGTAAATGTACCTTAGTTTTTTGATCCATTCATTTACTGATGGGCATCTAGGTTGCTTCCAGCACTTAGCTATTGTAAATTGTGCTGCTATGAACATTGGGGTGCAAAGGTTCTTTTGGATTGGTGTTTTAGGATTCTTAGGATATAGTCCCAGCAGTGCTGGGTCAAAAGGCAGATCCATTTTTAATTTTCTGAGGAAGTTCCATACTGTTTTCCATAGTGGTTGTACCAGTCTGCAGTCCCACCAACAGTGCACTAGGGGACAATATGTTAATGCATTGTCGCAGGCAGAAGATCAAGGCAGCCTAACCAGCAGATACAAGAATTTTAAAAAGAAAATATTAGTAGGCAGGGACCATTTAATGTGGGCATAAAGAAGTTCATATATCTCTCAGAAGTCGTTATAGCGCAGCAAGTGTTAGCCTTACACCAACACCACACTCACACCCCAGTGAAGATCAGAGTATCCCAGTCACACACGGTTTAAGGGGCCAGGAGCAAGGGAATACACTTTAGCACAGCTTTTATCCAAAGAAGTTAAGACCACAAATGAAAGGAGGCACTGTTCCATTGTGCCTTCCCCCCGACCCCCGGCACTTAATTAAACCTGCCAAACTCTATGCCCTGTGAGGGCACAGGGGTGTCTATTCGTTCACCCAGCTTCCCTAAGGGAAAATCACCTCTTCAGGGTTTCTCTTCCTTCAGCCACTTGAGATGTTTGTCTGCTCCAGGCCAGAAAG
Organism: Tonatia bakeri; assembly: GCA_004024845.1. Taxonomy (NCBI): domain Eukaryota; kingdom Metazoa; phylum Chordata; class Mammalia; order Chiroptera; family Phyllostomidae; genus Tonatia; species Tonatia bakeri. Next base: position 11,401 of record PVIA01018598.1, on the reverse strand, counting down.
GGCTGCAGGACCGGCCCCAGGAGAGCCACTGAGCTTCCATGAAATAGAAAGAGGAAAGTGGCCTGCCCTTGCTCCTTGCTCATCACTCAGAGATGCTCTTCACCAAGTCCCACATAAAACTGAAAAACTTAATCCCCTGCTGTCATTCCTCAGCTCCATCTGCTTGTTGGAATAATTGAAACTTGAAAGGTCTGCTTTGGTTGCTGCTACAGAGGAAAGCTTAAATTTTAGTGGAAAACCTTAGTACATACTGCCTCAAACTTTAATGTTGGGTGTCTTGTGAAATTTGATTTCTATCCTCTCCAGTCTTCTACACAGAGAATTAGGTAAAGGCTCTGTGACCAGGTAGACCAGGGCTGTCTGAACTTCCAGCGTCCCTGAGCCACACTGGAAGAAGAGGAGTTGCCTTGGGCCACACATTAAATACACAAACATTAATGACAACTGATGAGCAAACAAAAGGTTTTAAGTTAATTTACTATTTTGTATTGGGCCGTCCTGTGCTGCATGTGGCCCGTGGGCCACGGGTCAGATACCCCTATGACAGAGGCAGCAGTGGGAAATCCAGGACCCTTGTTCAGTTACAGTCCACATGGGTGCCAGGTGGCTCTGAGGGGTGGGGATCTAGGCTTCCCCAGCACTAGGGGCTCCTGGGGGCTTCCAGCATCAGCCAGAGAGCTCAGACCCACCAGAGGGGCTCAGGTGGGCCAGCTGCATGAGAAAGGGGGCAGAGGGACCTCCAGCTCAGGCCCCACTGTTCATAGGGCTGGACTCAAACCACCCACACCCCAAGGTCACTGCCTGGACCTATCTTGGAAGGCTGGACTTTAACTCCCCCCTCCACTCCCCTTTCCCTATCCCTTCCTTGTATCGTTCCCCTTTCTCATATCCTCTATTCTTCTTTCCTCCCTTCACCTCCTTGTCCTCCCCCATTCTTCTCTCTTCACTACTCCCCCCTCCTCCCCTTCCCTATCCTTGTACTGCCGCTCCCTCCCCTTCCTCTTTTTCTTTTTCTGCCCTTATCCTTTTTTCCCTCACCCCTGCCCTTCCTTCTTTCCCTCCAACTTCAATGACATAGATCAAATAGTTCTGTCTACTCCAAAAGAATCAAGGTCAGTCAACCTCCAGAGGCCGTTCCCAGTTACCTGAAGGCCAAAAGTTCAGAGTAAAATAAAGAGCTATTCATTTCCCCTTCTGGGTTAGAGAAGGGGTATTCACACCTGGAGGACACTCATTTTTGAAGAATCAGGTATTTTCACTGGCTGCCTCTCCATGGTTGCAGCTTTCCTTCCACAGGATCCTGCCTGCCTGCTGGCTTCTAACCCTGCCTCCCCTTCCCCCACCTAGAGGACAGAACTGCAGGGTGGCCTGTGTTTACAGGGGCTGGTTGAAAGAAAGACTCTACAGCTGGGGACATTGTGGTGCTCACAGGAAAGGCTCTGGTGCAGGCTGCGCCAGCTGCAGTCCTGAGCAGCCCACCCCCAGGGCCGTCCCAACTTGCCCCCCACCCCAGCCCACAATAGGCAGGGCTCCCTCTGGAGCAGAGGAAGTTTAAGCTCCAGGGCCCTTGACTTGCTCTTGCCCTTCCAAGAGCATGGGAATAGCCCCATATTGTGTTCCCATGGTCTTGTGTTTTTGTAAGTTCTGTAAAAAGAATATATTTTAGCTACAGTTGGGATCAAGTGCTGTTCGTGTCCACTACAGCTTCCCCTCCAACAGACTTCTCGCCTGGTCACATGGCCCTGGAGTGGCTGTGGGCAGATGGGGGACCCGACTAAAAAGAAACATAGTTGGAAATACATTTAATTTGCCTTTAGTGGGATTAGCCTGTGTGGCCCAGAGTCACTTCTGTGCAGGGGCAAGTGACTGTGGCCATCCTGGTGCAGAACCGGCTTCCAGGAACAGTGCCTCTGGTTGACCAAAGATGAGCATATCCCATAGCACCTGGCTTCAGGAATCTGCAGGTGGTGGAGGAAAAACAAGGTTTGAAATTCACTGAGCCAGAAGCTAGTCTGGAGAATTCCATCACAAGATGTGCAAAATTCAAAGTGGAGAATTATGTTCTCATGACACCCCATCAAAATGCAAACTCGGGAAGATATTCAGTGGTCTAGCACATACACTGAGAAGTGTCACAGAGGGTTGTGTGAAATGAAGCTGATCAGAAATCTTGTCTTTGCAGGCACTTACCTGTAGCCATACTGCACGCAGGTGTGTCTGCATGTAAGCCGGCACGCTGCAATGCCTCCCAGCTATCAATAATTTTGATCAGTCTTGCTAGAAGGAAGCCTACCTTTGCTTCCTGCTCTAATACAAAATCATTATCATATAAAGAGAGGATCAAAGTATGCAGGAAAAACTCACAAATTTATTTTAAGTAAAACTTATTTGGGGGGTATATCAGGCAATTAACTAATTAGAATATTATATGTATTTCCTGAATTTTGAGATATGTTCTACATTTTCCAGATTTTAAAAGTATGTGAGTTCGGTAATTTATTTCCTAAAGCCGCTTTCATAAACAACCCCCCTCCAAAACAAATTGTACAAGCTTCAGTTCCCACAGACCTGGACCTTCCCCACCGGTAGCCTCTGTGAGCTCCTAGAGAAAGGACCCGGTTTTTCTGTCTTGCAGGGAGCCGGTCCAGCCTGGGCCCCCACATACCCAGAGCAGTTGAGTTGGTGAGTGCAGCAGGCAGCCTTCCCTCCAGGAGCCCTGCTGTGGGGCTGCAGAGTGTTTTCCTGAGGCTCCTATTCCAGGCCGTCAGGCCCTGCTCTTGCTGGGAAAGACAACAGAACGGCTGTTGGGCCCCACCTCCCTGCTGCATGCAGGCCCAGCTGTGTGCACTTCTCATTTTGCCATAGATCTAATTGAAGTTCTTTTGATTCTGGGAAAGGTAGGATGTCTTTTTTCCATACCTTCCCTCTGCTTTGTGTTGTGTTAGATTCAGTGATCTGACCCACAAGACTGTCTTATCTCAACTATAGCAAGGCCGTTACCAGATTTCTGTTTTCTTTAACAGAGTTGGTGTGGACCTGGATGAAGATCCGAAGGAAGAGCCTTCCTCACACCAGGCAAGTCAAAGAAGCCAATGCATAGAATATGGAGATACGAATGTTCTGTTCCATGGAATGTCCCATGCTTGTCCAGCATGTGGCCGAGAGGCTCGTTCTAAAGGGACCTACCTCTGCAGATAAAACTAATCAGAGGACTATAGAATCCATTGGGATTTAGGGAGTCACTAACCTCTGCATAATCTTTGGAGTGCTTACACCTCACATACACTTGTGCCCTCCGTGTAGCAGCAGGAGGCCTGGAAACTGCAGTGTGGGAGCAAGAACAGGACTCGAAATCAAGTAACCTAGAGTTCAAATCTCTACTGAGTAACTGGCTAGCTAACTAATCACAGTGAAATTCTCTCAATGCATGTCTGATGCATGTTGGGCATCCAACAAATGGGCCTGTTTCCAAGACATGACTTTTCTTTTACCAGGTCCGGGTGTACAGAAATATCAAAAATTTACAAAAGCACAGTAGCTGACTCAGCTAAGCTCTGTTACCTACAGAGAGCTGAAAATCCTTAGGGAAAATCTTTCAGAACAATCTGTTGTTCCCTCCAATGAGGGAAGTGTTTTCTCCAAGCTCTGGACTTGAACCTGACATCAGAGTAGAACATGTCACTGCCGTTTGGCATTGGTCATTTTTAACTCAGTACTTGAACAGTTGTGTGGAAAAGTTGCACCTTTCACTGAAATTGATAGTAGACAGACATGACCAAATAGCATAGTGAGTCACGTCGCTTAAGACTGATGCATGATCATTTCTGAATTTGAAGGAGATCCATCTCTTATTTATAGTTTTTCCCTACAGTACCATCAATGGGGTATAGCCGGTTAGTGCTGCTGCTCCCCGGGTCCACATAGACAGAAAGAAGGATCCTGTGCTCTACAGAATGGGCTCAAAAATTATATTCATGATCCTGGCTCATATATACTTTAATATTTTTGTCACATGTGCTCCAAAGCTAGGCTGATGGTATATTCAGAAACTTTTTTGCCCAGGAAACACAGCTAACTGCAGGCCTGGGCACAGTGGGATGCCAGCGCACTGGGATTAGGGCCAGCTCGGTGACCTCAGAAGGAGATCAGAGCCATCTCCTTACATTGGCGGGCTGTCATGAGCGAGTACTAAGGGCTGGTGGTAGCTCATTTTCACAGAGCATTTTCATCTTATATAGGTCAACTAATCCATTCTTCTACTTTCAAGTAAAGCTTTCATCTAAATTTTACCCTTCTCATATCTTTTTCTCTAAAAAAAAAAAGAGATAAAGTAAGAAGATTCTTTCTTTCTCTGCCTTATATTTTATAATCACATATAATTACTGATAATATTACCTACTAGCCTAACTCCTTTCTTTTTCAATTTAAATGCATTTTATTTTAGCTCATTCACACTAATGTTATTTCAGTAATAACTTACCTGAACACATTCAAACCAGTAGAAAACTTTTTTGTTGTTGTTAGTGAATGAGTTGGTACAACACAGTGCAGTGAAAACTACATGGTATTTGGCTCTGAGGCAAGTTTTTTACATCTGAGTCTCATTTCTTTGTAGTGTAGAAGGTGAATAATAATAATGTCTACTTCTGCAGGTTTTTGACAATTAAGTGAAATTTTATCTATAAAAGCTACCTAACAATTAAATTAGTTTTGAGGCAGCTTACACCACCATGTATAACAAAATAAGAGTAAAATATTTTTAAAAATTTTTTAAATTCAATAAAACATTAATAGAAGCAAAAAGCCAAAATCAAAGGAGAAAAAAAGGAATCATAAATAGTTAGATCATAAGGTCCTATAGACTTGCTGTCACTGAACCATAGGTAAACTTTCTGATAACCAAAGTGGGGGGGAATTAATAATCAGTAAGATACTGAATTATTATCATTAGAGGGCAAATTATACTCTCTCCTCAGGTGATACAAAACTTCACAGGCCACGGTGTTCTAAAAGAAGCTTCTCATTTGGAGCTTGCTGTAGAGGACTGATAAAGAGCTATCTAAATGTTAACTAACATTATAATTTGCATGGTTTCTACTGAGTTGCTGCTGCTTAAAAACTTTTTATTTTAAGAAACATCCTGAAAGTGCTCTGAATAGTGGTCATGTTTGGCTACCAGGTAGCTACCTTTCAAAAAGAGGTTTGTTTTCTCCACACCTTGGAATAATTCTTGTGTTCAGTGTCAAGACAGAGGAAGCGGTGGGTCCAGGCTGTCGGAACAAACCACAGCACCCACGCAGCAGCCACTCACCACGTACAGTTTGTGTTAGTTTGTTTTGGTACTTTCCAAGCCATGTGTCAGTGACCTCTCTGCCCTCATTTTGCCTGACAGCTCATTGTTTGTGATCAGCATCCATTGCTCAGTCTGATGACAGGGCATAAACCCTAGTTCTTAGGAGGGCTGTGTGCTTCCACTTGGTTAGCATTTATTAAACTGGGCTTGCATTAACAAACAGGATAATCCTCATCCTGGTCAACCTCTTTTAAAAAAAGGCATTATTTTTACTATCAAAAGCTAAAAATTTCAGAGATAGTTATGGCAATTATTGATCGTGCACTCTCAAAATCAATAATAAACATATTTTTGAAGAAAAATTTCTTTATTTATGGAAAGTTTTTTTTAAAAAAGCCTTAGGGAAATATGAACTTGTAGCTGTGGCTAACTAGCAACATCACAATTTTTCTTTTTGCCTTGTAACACCTTTAGAGTGTGAATGGTGTTGCACTCTTACTTGTATCTGGCCCAGAAGCTTTACAAACCATGTTCCATACGTGGCTATTAAACTTTAATACACACTCTACATAAATGTGCTACTTTGAAAAATGGAAGTTATTGCAGTAGTGAATTCTGTCTCTTAAATTAACACACACACACACACACACACACACACCCCTCAGGACCCTCCCCTGTGCCCCACAGGAAGTTTTCCTCATAACTGGTTCTGAACTGATTCTGTGTCTTTGCAAGCACAGCACTACAGAGAAGGTGACTCACTGGAGCATCACACCTGCTTTTAATCTTTCAATGAAAATTCCTGCAACCCAAGAAGGGCTGCTACTATTACTCCTCTTTTTCACTTTTGCCATGTTTCCCAATCATCCTAATATGTGTTAGGTACCTATATTGTTGTTAACACTGTTCTAAGGACCTTAAATACATTAATTCCCCACTTTCCAAGATAATCCTGCATGCAGACTATCCTCATATTTCAAATGTAATTTTGTATATAATTACATATTTCCCCCTTAAAAGTATATCAAAAATTACCCTAGTTCTAGTATCCTATGTTACAAATTGCAGATTGTATATAAAAAGATAAAATTATGAACTAATTTATAGGCAGTTAAACTTAGTAGTTAACTTTTGGGGGAGTCAAATATTATACATGGATTTTTTACTACATAGAGATTCAGTGTCCCTAAACCCCCACATTTTTCAAGGACCAACTGTACTAATACACTACTGTTCATCAGAAGCCTTAACTCATAACATAAACAATCAATTAACACATATTTCATATGTTATATGGATTATATACTGTATTCTTACAATAAATTAAACTAGAGAGAAGAAAATGTTATTAAGGATAAGAAAATATGCTTGTAATATTTACTGAAAACATCTGCATAGGACTTACAGTAAAGATAATAGAGCAGGCAAATACTGTTCTTGCCTCCTCCCATGACCACGTCAAAATTATAACTAAACTACAGAACAACCATCGCAGATAAGGACCCAAAATCTAGCTGAACAAAAGTCCTGTGACTAAGGATATAAGGAAGGCAGGTGAAGACTGATAGGAGAGGTGGAGATGAGAACAGGCTGGTCCCACATCCATGCATGGCAAATGAAAATTGATAGGGATATCTCAGCTGCAGTAGTCCCCTCTGCAGAGCGAGGAATTCAAGCCTCACACCAGGCTTCCCAGCCTAGGGCTCCAGTACTGGGAGGAGAAGTCCCCATAACTTCTGGCTATAAAAATCAAGGATTGTGGCTGAGTGAGACAGAGGCTTCTGGAGTCCCAGGCAGTTCCTCCTAAGGGACTATGCATATACTCACTGAGACTCACTTGCTCTGAGCTCCAGTACTGAGGCAACAGCTCAAAAGAACTAGGGATGTATAGGGAGGAACTGAATTGACTGGCTTTAGGGCAATGTCTAAAGGGACAGCCCTCTCCCAGACAAAAGTATTGGCAGAAGCCATTGTTCCTTTGCTGAGCTCACTGCCAAAAAAAAACTGGCAGCAAGGCAATATGTGAGACTCCATCAGTCTGGCTCACACTGTTCTGCCCACCCTGGTGATTCCCTGAGACCCCACTCTACTCAGCTTTTTGGCCCACTCAAGCTGTTTCCACCATGCTTTTCCATATGAAGGGCCCATCTTGGCTCATGCTGTAGAATTTCTAAAATCTCTCAAAGGTTTACAAACACCAAATAAGCATCATCTGGCCTCAGCATGCCCAGTACTTCTTGCTAGTTGGCTTCAATCCCAGCACTAGTTCAGCCAACTTCAGGTTATACTTTAGTTTCTACCAGGCAGCTCCAAGCCCAGCACAAGTAGCAACATTCTGCATACCACTTTGTAACTTATATCAAGTGGCCCCAGGCCAGGCACAGATAGTAGCTGACCTCAGCCTGCACCAGAGCCCCTCCCAAGAGTCCCCAGAATTTATGTACCTGGTGGCTATCTTTATACCACACCAGAGCACCATTCAACCACCTCTAAAAACAAGACACCCAAAGGGTAGACTCAGCAGACAACAGAATGATGCTAAAGTGAATCTGGACCCATGGGGTCAGTCCCCCAAGCCCCACAGCAGCTCATATGCTGTGATCATGGCCAATTCTCATAGTAGTCAGGCTGAGGGTCAGTCCTACCCACTGATGTGGTGACAGCAATCAAGGCTTAACTACACAGGAGGGTTCGCACAGCCTACACAAGTAACACACCTGGAATACCTGGCTCAGGTGACAAGGGAGAATGTACCACTTGGCCCCACAGTACACTTACTATATAAGGGTATTCTACCAAGAACAAGAGACATAGCAGATATACATAATACATAGAAACAAACACAAGGAGGCATCTAAAATGAGGAGATGTAGAAAGATGTCCCAAATAAAAGAATAGAACAAAACTCTAGAAAAAGAACTAAACAAAATGGAAACAAGCAATCTACTAGACACAAAGTTCAAAACACTGGTTAAAAGGATGCTCAGTGAACTTAAGGGAAGAGTAAGTGAATTCAACGAGAACTTTAAAAAGAGATTAGGAACATAACAATGAAGATGGAAAATATAAAAAAGAACCAGTCAGAAATGAATAATACATTAGAGGGAATCAACAGTAGAGAAAGCAGAAGATCAAGTCAGCAATTTGGAAAACAAAGTAAAGAAAACACCCAATTGGAAGAGCAAAACAAACAACCCCCCCAAATGAGGATACTTTAAGGGGCCTCTGGGATAACATTAAGTATACCAATATTCACATCACAAGGGTACCAGAAGAAGAAAAAGAGAGAAAGGAATTGAAAAACTATTTGAAATTACAATGACAGAAAACTTTCCTAACCTGGTAAAGGAAATAGACACACAAGCCTAGGAAGTATAGAGAATCTTAAACAAGATGAACTCAAAGACACTCATACCAACACACACCATAATTAAAATACCAAAGGTTAAGACAAAGGAAGAATCTTAAAAGCAGCAAGAGAAAAGCAGTTAGTTACCTACATGGAGGTTCCCATAAGACTGTCAGATGATTTCTCAACAAAAACTTTGTAGGCCAGGAGGGATTGGCATGAAATATTCAAAATGATGAAAAGCAAGGACCTGCAATCAAGATTACTCAGCCCAACAAGTCTATAATTTAAAATAAAAGGAGAAATAAAAAGCTTTTCAGACAAGAAAAAGCTAAAAGAGTTTATCACCACCAAACCATTATTATTATAGGAAATGTTAAAGGGATTCTTTAAGAAGAAAAAAGTATAAAAACTATAATAAAATGGCAATAACTTTCAGTAATTACTTTAAATGTAATTATTTTTGTAAATGGATTAGATGCTTCAATCAAAAGACATAAGGTGGCTGAATAGATAAAACAAGACCTGTATATATGCTGTCTACAAGAGACCTATGAGACAGATACTGAGCCAGCAGTATCCATCACTGCAAATGCTCATCAAAAACACGAGAAAAACATACACAGGGACAACTGAGTCCTGTGGGGAAATAGGTATGAAATGGCCACTCTCTCTAGTGGAGAACACCCACAGTCCCCGCCTGAGTAGCCTTTTATTAAGAATACAGACACAGTTTGTGGATTATAGTCTGGCAGGGAAGATCAAAAGAAATAGGTAGCTTTCAAAGGTTCTGGTAGATCTCCCACTGGAATTCTGGGCTGAGAGTTTGTGTTTTATCACTTAAAAAGACTACAGGACCTAAAAGGCTAGTTTCATTTCTTGCCCATGCCTTCATATTCTAATTCGAGAGCATGCTCCAGCAAACAGATCTCACAGGATCTTGTATATTCTATGTCCCAGGCCTGATTACCCTGGGGGTCCGCCAACTCTGGTCTGGACTACACCACCCCTGTTATTTCTGCAGGCCTGAGTCGGGCAGAGGAGACAAAGGCAGCCAGGAGACTTGGATTTCTCACAACTAAAAACAAGGACTCAGGCTTTGACAAAGCTGAGGGGGCAGGGATTGATGTCAATCACCCCTTCATTTCTACAGCCCCCCAAGTCCTTCCCTGAGGCCTCCATGTGATCATGCCTGTCTGAGGCAATTCCCCCCTTGGGAAATCTTACCTGTCATTGGGTAACTGATCAAGCATTGGAGGCCAGGCACAGAATAGGCAGCGTTCATGCCAGGGAAATAAGTTTTGTCTCCTTAGTGTCTCCTGGTTCAGAGGTCTCTTAGCCTAAGTCACAGGGGGTTACAGCTTCCTGAGACCAGGCAGGGCAGACTCCAACAGACCTACTACAGATTTAAAGACACACAGAGACTGAAGGTAAAGAGATGGAAAAAGATATTTTATGCACATGGAAATGAAAAAAATCTGGGGTAGCAATACTTAGACAAAATAGATTTTAAAACCAAGGCTATAACAGGAGACAAAGAAGGACCCAGCAATTCTAGTTCTTGGTATTTATCCAAAGAAACCCAAAACACTTCAGAAACACAAGTATATCCCTATGTTCACTGCACCATTATTTACAATATCCAAGATATGGAAGCAACCTAAGTGTCTATCGATAAATGAATGGATAAAGAAGAGGTGGTACATATATACAATGAAGTATTACTCAACCATAAAAAAGAATAAAATTTTGCCATTTGTGACAGCATGGGTGGACCCAGAATGCATTATGCTAAGTGGAATAGGTCAGATAGAGAATGACAAACAGCATATTTCACTTACATGTGGACTATAAAAAACCAAGTATGAACAAACAAAACAGAAACAAACAAACAGAAAAAACTCATACATACAGAGAACAATTTGATGATTGCCAGGTGAGAGAGAGATGGAGATCTAGATAAAAAAAAAGGAAGGGATTAAGATGTGTATATTGACAGTTGTAAAAACAGTCACAGGAATGTAAAGTACAGTTTAGGGAATTTGGTCAATAATATTATAATAACTACTTATGGTGTCAGATGGGTACAAGACTTATTGAAGTGATCACTTTCTAGGTATGTAAATGTCTAATTAGAATGTCATACACCTGAAATGATTATAATATTGCATGTCAACTATAATTTAAAATATTATGTAAAATAAAAATAAACAATCTGTGTGTAAATGGACCTACACAGTTCAAGCAATATTAGTCAAGGATCAACTGTATAGAGCACTGTGTATTTACCTGAAAACAAAACAATAGTTTCCCCTACAAAACTATTTTCAAAATATATAATGGCTTCCCATGTTCATAGCAGCACAATTTACAATAGCTAAGTGCTGGAAGCAACTTAGGTGCCCATCAGTAAATGAATGGATCAAAAAACTATGGTACATTTACACAATGGAATTCTATGCAGCAGAGAGAAAGAAGGAGCTCCTACCCTTTGCAACATCATGGATGCAATTGGAAAGCATTATGTTAAGCAAAATAAGCCAGGCAGTGAAAGATAAATACCATATGATCTCACCTTTAACAGGAACCTAATCAACAAAACAAAGAAACAAGCAGGGTATAGTCAAAGACACTGCATTAGAGGACAGGCAGAAAGTGACCAGAGGAGAGAGAAGAGGGAATTTCAGGGGAAAAGGGGAAGGGTTTACAGGAACAAAGTTAAAAGACACATGGATAAAAACTAGGGGGAGGGTGGTAAT
>PVIA01018597.1:0-12383 GCA_004024845.1 Tonatia bakeri | reverse complement strand
CTAGGGTTCTCTTTTCTCCACATCCTTGCCAACACCTGTTGTTTGTTGATTTGTTTATGATGGCCATTCTGACTGGTGTGAAGTGGTATCTGATTGTGGTTTTAATTTGCATCTGTCTGATGGCTAGTGCTGCTGAGCATCCTTTCATATTTGTCTGGGCACTCTCTATGTTCTCCTTGGAGAAGTGTCTGTTGAGGTCCTTTGCCCATTTTTTAGTTGGATTGCTTGTCTTCCTGGTGTGGAGTCATGTGAGTTCTTTATATATTCTGGAGATCAAACCCTTGTCTGAGGTTCGTTGGTAAACATATGTTCCCATATTGTTGGTTCCCTTTTAATTTTGCTGATGTTTTCTCTAGCTGTATAGGAGCTTTTTAATTTGATGTAGTTCCCTTTGCTTATTTTTACCTTATGTCCCTTGCTCTAGGGGACATATCGGTGAAAATGCTGCTGCATGGAATATCTGAAATTTTCTTGCTTATGTTCTCCTTTAGGACTTTTATGGTCATGACTTATATTTAAATCTTTTATCCACCTTGAATTTATTTCTGTGTATGATGTAAGTTGGTGGTCGAGTTTCATTTTTTTGCATGTAGTTGTCCAGATCTCCCAACACTATTTGTTGAAGAGGCTATTTTTACTTCCTTTTGTGCTTCTGCCCCCTTTGTCAAATATTAACTGACCATAGAGACAAGGGTTTATTTCTGAGCTCTCCATTCTGGTCCAATGATCTATGTGTCTGTTCTTATGTCAGTACCAGGTTGTTTTGATTACAGTGGCCTTGTAATATAGTTTGATATCAGGTACTGTGATCCCTCCTACTTTGTTCTTCTTTCTCAAAATTGCTGAGGCTATTTGGGGTCATTTATGTTTCCATATACATTTTTTAAATGTTTGTTTTGTATCTTCATAGTAGAATTTTAAAAGATTTTTTATTGAGGTATACTATACATATAAGAAGTACAAATACCTTAAGTGCGCAGCTTAATAAATTTTCACAGTGAACTCACCTATTTAACCAGTACCATGGAAGCTCCCTCCTAATTTCCTTAGCCACTTGTCTGACTTCTAACATCATAAATTAATTTTGCCTATTTTTGTATTTCATATAAATGGAATAATTCAGTATGTACATTCTTCTATATGTCATCTTTTGTTCAATTTTATTTTTGTAAGAGGCATCCATATTTTTTTGTATGATGTGGAACACTTGCTTGCATTGCTGTATTCCATTGAATGATTATGAAAATGTACTCATCCATCCTACCTTTAATGGGTACTTGGGTAGTTTCCAGTTTGGAGTTCTTACAAATAGTGTTCTTGTTAATACTCTAGAACAGACAGTTCTGGAATGCTTGCTTTGAAAACAAAAATATATTCCAACATGACTGATAGAAAACAATTTTAATAAGTTTTTATAATACATAATACAAACTTTGTGTTTGCTTATGTGCAATTTTGTCCAATAGTAAACACAAAACTGCACCCATCTAAAATGAGTAATATAAGAATACATAAAACACATATGAACACACTTCAAGCACCTACCAGCTTTGTTAGTCCATCACATACATTATTCTAAAAAGCTGTGTTTTGCCGTTCTTTAATGTGAATTTTCTATATTTAAAAAAAGCACTGAAACACATTCAACATCTCAAACATGTCTAAGTATCCTCCTCCAAAAGTGGCACATACGGTATCCAAGAGGAAAAGTTTAATATTGTGGAGAAGCTAGATAAAACTTATGATTAATAGCATTAAAGGAATCCACATTTGGATCATCAGAGCCAACATCAAGAAAATAAGTCTTTTATTGTTCAGAAAGACTAGAACAATTTTAAGTGCTGTGAAGTCAGTAAGAACAAGGCCTAAAGAATGAAAAGAAATGGAAAGATTGTTGAGCACATGAACTGAAAACCAAACAGAAAAAAAAAAATCAGAAATAACTTTTCTCACAATCAGTGAGGAAAGCACCATTTGTATATAAAGACTTTAAAGAGAAACTGCCAAATCCTGCTGAAGTAGCTCCTGTTACTGCTAGTAGTACATGCTTTGGTGGTTTCAAGCAGTACGCAATTTCCAAAGTCTTCAACTCTTGGGCAAAGCCAGAAAAAGCCACAAAAGAGTTTCCAGAAGTGACACAGAAATTAATTGACAAAGAAGGCTATGCACTGGAACTATATATATTCAAAATATCTATACCTCAAGGAGAAAAAAACATGACCAGGATTTATACTTGTGAAAAATCACAAATTTTGATAACTTTCTTACAGTGGGTTGAAAGGTAACTCCCAAACAAATATATCTATCCTAAAGCCTGAAACCTCTGAATGTGACCTTATTTGGAAAGGAAGTTTTGCAGATGCAGTTAAGGATCTAGCCCTGGTTGGTGTAGCTCAGTGGATTGAGTACGGGCTGTGAACCAAAGGGTCACCAGGTCAATTCCCAGTCCGAGCACATGCCTGGGTTGTGGGCCAGGTCCCCAGTAGGACCACATGAGAAGCAAGCACACATTCATGTTTCTCTCCCTCTCTTTCTCCCTCCCTTCCCCTATCTCTAAAAATAAATAAATAAAACCTTTTTTAAAAGTTAAGGGTCTATATGAAAGCATTCTGCATTATGTGCATGGGCCCTAAATCCAATGACAAGTTTCTGTTCAAGACACAGATGAGGAAAAGACAAAGAGAAGAGAAAACTATCCGAAAATGGGGGCAGAGATTAGAGTGATGTGGGCGCAACCAAGAAATACCTGGGGCTACTCTACCAGAGCTGGAAGAGACAAGGAAGGATTCTCCCCTTAGCCTTTCAGAGGGAACAACATAGCCCTGTAGACACCTCAGTTTTAGACTCCTGGTTGCCAAAACTGTGAGACAATAAATTTCTGATATTTTAACCAGCAATTCTGTGGCAATTTCTGATGGCAACCTAGTAAAGTAATATACCCCTTCCATCATTTCATGATAATTTAAACTGTAACTCTTGTCCACTTTCAATATTCATTATAGTATTTATATTTATTATAACAACTTAAATGTATAAAATTGTGTTACCATTTATACTAGGTTCTTATCTTTTTTATGTGTAACTGATGATGAAGTTTTTGAGTTATTTCCTTTAAACTGCATTATTTCCATAATCTTTGTGGGTTTTATTATGAGATTTTTTTCACAGCACTGTGATTTTTAAAAACCATCAATGTTGTAGATTTGACTGTGCATGTTTTAGATGAATATATATACACATTTCTGCTGACTATATACCTAAGAGTAGTATTATTAGGTCATAAGTGTGCATGTGTTCAGTTTTACTGAAATACTGAAAATTTTTCAAAGTTAGTATACTCTCACTAGTAATAAAAAGATAGTTTCTACATCATGGCCAACACTTAGCAATTTGGTAGTTTCCATTTTAGCGATTAAGATGGGCATATAGTCTGTCTGATATTATGATTTTAATTTATACTTACTTGATGACAAATGAAGTTGAACTTTTTTTTTTCATTTACTTATTAGCCATTTGGGTATTCTCTTAAGTGATTGATTGTTGGACATTTTATGTGATACACTGTAGATGATCCAGTAAATATTATCTTCCTTAGCTTCACTCTCCCTCTGGCAGACATAATGTGGGCAGGTCACCTGCATCCTTTATCCAATTAATGACAAAAGTGACTTAATTTGAATATAGTTTTTATGAAGTTTCATTTTTTTCTGTTTCACTGCTACCTCTGGACTACAGGTATTTAAGAGGTTTTATAACGCCTCTCCTTTGAGTGGATTCTGAAGTATACTTTTTTCTATCTTCTTGCCAATGTATACAGTAGAAAATTCCACTCTGATTTCCATGAGCTTTCTGCTTACTGTCTTATATTGTTTCCCTGCGTAGTTTAAAAATTTGACAAAAGCCTCAAGGGACAAGGTTGGTCACATGTTGGTTGTAGTTTTCCATGCCTCCCTTTTATTGGGACCTTGCCCCATCCCATGTCCTGGCTGTCTAGGTATCCCTAGACTTCCACTTCTGTCTCTTGTACCCTGTGAGATTACCAAAGGCTCTGCCAATGTTTCTCCCTCTCAGATGCAAATTTTTGTCTTTTTTGTACTTCAATCTCAACTCAGGGTCAAGAATAGGCAAATGTCCTGAGGAAAAAAGCAGCTACAAATGTCATCTTACTCTTCCAAGGTTCTCTCTGAGATCTTGAACATTAAACCCTAATTGCTTCAATGGCTCTCTGCTTTGAAGCATGTGCTGTTGCTATTTTATCCAGCTTTCTAATTGTTCTCAGGAGGAGTGTCTGCTTTCTACAAACCATTCCATCATAGCTCCAGAGTCTTATTTTTAAGTAACATTTCAAATGCTCTTCATGGATCATAGTACAAACATTTTGCTGTTAATTATCATTTTCACTTGAAAATCTATCTAATATTTAGTCTCATACAAGCATAAACATATTTTTTTGCTTGACAGTTATACAATATACCATTGTATAGACAGACCATAATTTATTTACTGCATACCTTATCCATGTACCTCTTTCTAACTTATTATTAAGGTTTTCACCATGGAGGAAAATAGAAATAGTACAATGGACACTAAAAAAGATTCTTTGGTTGATCAAACTTTAGTCAGGCTCCTGAATCTTTTTCTAGGCCCATCTCTGCACTTCTTGTAAAATCTGGTCTTAGCAAAAACTCCCAGCTCTCACTATCTGATTTTCCTTATCCTCCACCATCCTCTATGTGCTATTGATAGAGGACTCAAGAATTGGAAAATTTTCATTTAAGGTACCGTATTTTTCAGACTATAAGACATACTTTTCATCCACATATTTTGCTTCAAAATTTTTTTGCCTATTTTCCTCCTCTAAAACCTAGGTGTGTCTTACAGTGCAGACCCCAGATGCACCTAGATTTTAGAGGAGGAAAATAGGGGGGAAAATTTTGAAGCAAAAATGTGGTAAAAAAGTGTGTCTTATAGTCTGAAAAATATGGTAAATAGTTATAAGCCTAGTAAGTAATGCATATGTTAAAGCTGTTGTTTCAAAAACTACAGTTAAGACACATTCTGGCTCCAGGGAGAGAGGGCCAACCTCCTGGGGCACTGCTAAAGTCCACCACCTGGGGGCAAGTGAAGGCATCCAGGCCACTGTGTTCTAAGGAGAGACAGAGGACCATTTGCCCCTGGGAACAGCTAACTGCCCAGGATAGAATGCTGCAGTCTCTTTCACCTGACTCTCCTTGCATTTCAAAACCCCTCATGGTACCTTCTTTATTCCCTATTAAAAAAGTCTGGCCTGGAAAGAAAACACAAGATGATTCTTAGAGGGTGCAAACCTGCCGTCTTCTCAGATCACCAGCCATCTGAATAAAGTGCCTGTAAAGATTCAGTCCCTGTCTCTGCTGATTGGGTTTGATTTGTCACAGGGGGCATGAACACTGGTGTCTTTTCCGGTTTCATATGTTAGCAACTACATTCCGGGACAGACTTTGGGACTCTCTGGTAATTTTGGGTATTTGGCAAGGAGTTCCATTGGCGGCCTGGGCTGAGAAGCCCCAGAGGTTTGGATTTAGAGTATCCCAAGCAGCTGCCAAGTGATTTCACTTGGGGATTCTCCCTGCTCACTCATGGCACTTCTCATCCTTTATCACATTTGATTGAATATTTGTGCTTTCTGGTTCAGGTTAAAATCCCAGGTCATGACTTAGGTTATCTGGTGAAGGTACCTTTCCAAGTTACAGAGCTCGTTCTCAAAAATGATGTCTAATTAGGTTGGGTAACCTCTGTCTGAAGGACCTCTCTCTGGTAGAATTGAGGGAAAAAGCCTCTGTTCCAGGAAACAGCCCATTGGGGCAAGTTCTGGCTAATTTGTCAACTTATAAACATATAACTAGAGCAAATGCAGTTGTTATTGTGTTGCAGAAAATAACTCACACGCAGGAGAGATGGCGGAGCATGACTCTTTATTACGCAGGGGCTCAGGGGAGAAGAACCGAAATCCTGAGCCCCGATCTCTAACTTTCTGGGGTTTAAATAGCCTTGGACCCCCTGCCTATGTGGCAAAACGAGGTTACAGAAGCTAAATGCTGAAGTTAGGTCTAACTACCTTATGGGAGACAAAGGAGCAAAGCGCGGGGTCCTAGCACAGAAGCACAGGGTCCTAAGGCGGAAATTACAAAGCACAAAGTAGCCTAACATGGGGGTGGTCTGCTACATTCCCCCCTTTGATACTATAAGGTGCTTTTACTTCTTTAGCATCACTATATACCTGGTTATACAGCTGAGGTGCTGGGGAAGGTTGCAACTGCTGATACTGGTGTTGGTATCTCTGGAGAGCTAACACTTAGGCAGCTGCCCTATAAGTTACCGTGGTCTTCAGGTGTAGGACCGAGGTCAAGAGGATGCAGGGTTCTATATGCCTGACACCTCCGGGTCTGGTATCCTATGATCCTGGATATTATTCCAGTCTGGTATACCTTCTCTCTCCAAGGGCAGAGGGATTGCTGTGGCAAAACGCAACCCAGTGGTATGCCAGTGGAGGAGCTGAAAGCTAACCCTGGGAGATAGTAAGAGACTACTCTACCGCTGAGCATAATTCTATGCTCAAGGGTATTATATTTGCAGGCTGGGGCTGAGACAGAGGCCACATTTGTCCAGCAAAGCATACAATATACCCAGATGCAGAGACCAAACAAAGATATTCCATTCTACAGGGGCCACAGTCACTAGTCCAATTCTCAATACTCCTGTGAAAGTGCCGATCAAAGTCAGTAGCCCTGCAGAATAATAGTCCATTCCTTGGTGTCTTCTTTACTGGCTGGCATCCTCCGGAGCCTCAGTGTGGGTAGTCTAAGTGCAGGCCTAGTCCTCAGGTCCTTAGGATCTGCTGCTGCTCTGACCCGGCTGTAGTGGATCCAAGGGGTGACTCCTGTAACTTTAAGGGCAGTCTAGGTGATTAGTAACACCAAATGTGGTCCAGTCCACACAGGTTGAAGTGGCTCTCTTCTTTTTTTTTTTCAGTTCCTTTTTCTATATATAACTTCCCAGTTTAAAGGAGTGTGCTGGCCACCCTCGGAGTAAGGGTCCCTGGCTCAAACCTGTCCTGTTTATCTTTCTTAAAGCTTTCCCTGGCTTCTGGAGATACTTGGTCTGCCTTAATTAACCTTGCAACCAGAGTCCCCCCCTTTTGTATGCTGAGAACTGGGAGGTTTCCCAAAAACTAGTTCATATGGAGTATATCCTGAGAGGTTAGGGGCATTTCTAACCCTAAGCAAAGCTAGTGGTAGCAAGTCCGTCCAGGGCAGTCAGGTTTCCTGGGAAAATTTAGCTAAGGTTTCTTTAAGAGTTCCGTTCACCCGCTCTATCTTCCCAGAACCCTGGGGTCGATAGGTGGTGTGCAGTTTACATGTGATGTTCAGAAGTTTGGCTTTTTCTTGGATTACTGGTGAGACGAAGGCCAGCCCATTGTTACTTCCAATGGTCACAGGCAATTCATACCTCGGGATGACCTCTCTCAGGAGAGCTCGGGTGACTTCCTGACTTTTCTCCGTCTGGTGGGGAAAGCCTCAACCTGTCCAGAAAAGGTGCAAATGATCACCAGGAGGTATTTAAACCATTGGCTAGGCCTGACTTCAGTAAATGATTCAGCCAGGTGCTTCAGCAGTGTGTATGTTCCCTCCCAGCACCATTCCTGGGATGGGGCCACCAGGAGGAGGTCGCTTACATACTGCAGAATCGTCAGGTCCGGCTCTCCCTCGGCGAGGGGCTTCAGGTTTCTTGCTAGGGCTTCCCCAAATAAGGTTGGGGAGTTTTAAAACCCCTGGGGCAGTCTAGTCCAGGTCAACTGAGTCTTGACCGTAGTGTGCAGATTTTCCCATTTAAAAGGCAAAATGGATTGGCTGGAAGGTGCCACAGGAATGCAGAAAAGGCATCCTTCAGATTAAGGCAGGTGAACCACCTTGCTGTTGGGGGAAGCTGGCTCAAGGGGTGTACGGGTTTGGGATGACCGGGTGGAGGGTGACAGCTGCTTTGTTTATGGCCCGCAGATCCTGGACGGGCAGTATTCGCTCCCATCTGGCTGCCATCATGGGTCTGGGCAGGTGTGACCCCGAGTCACGGAGCCAATTCTCTCCTAGCTCCCATGCAGGCGCTGCAACTCAAGGGGCCTGCCCCACACAGTCACATCTTGAGCGGGGAAAGTTTCTTTTCATCCCCCTGGCCCAGAGCCTGGCCATAGCTATTCAGCATACCCAAGCGACCAGGCTAAGGCCATAGGTATGTTAAACGACCACACCATGGATCAGTTGCAAAGCTGTTGTTGCACAAAACAGCCCCACATGTTCTCGCTCCGTGTGTCTCTTTCCCCAACCCACACTCATAGGGGAAGGGGTAAAGACATCCCAAAATCTCCTGGATGCTTTGAGCTCTGGACCTCATCTCAAATGCCTACTTGGGGTTTTCCCCCCTGGCTGCACCCAGCCTGCAATGATCTCTCATTTCAGATATATACACACTTGAATTCATTTAAGGGACAATGGACGAAGGTCTCATCTTCTTGTAATTACTTCCAGCTGGACATGGATGCTGTCCTACCTACCCATGGATCAGGGGTGCCCTGCAGGGGATGGGTGCAGCACAGAGGAGTCCTTCCTGTAAAGGGAAGGACCTTACAGAATCCTGGTCAGTTGGCTATCACCAGGAAGTCACAGGCTCAGTGTCCAAAGGCCAGCATTACTGGACCGTTAGCATCCTGGTTATATTCTGGATGTGACAGATTTGGAAAGAGTTGTAAGACACAATTAAATCATAATCACTAAATGACAAAGGCAGGGACTTACGTAAGGAATGACCTATCTGGTGGAAGGTGTACAAGACATGCTACACCTGTCCAAAACCCCCTGTGTCTCACTATACTTCACTCAGGCAGAAGGGGATACATTAAGATTTCTCTCCTTTCAGATATCTGAACTTTCCTGTCCAAGCTATCAAGACAGAAAAGGGAAAATCAGTTCTAAAGTGAAGCCCACAGACTGCCCAACTCCTCTACCAACCCAACCACTCAGTTCAGCCAAACCATTGAGTTTCAGGGGGCTACGATGAAAAGGGGCTCCTTAAGTGGGGCCTATATTGCAACCAATCACTCAGGTTATGAACTTAGAGGCTTACGTCCTAGGAAAACAGAAGAACACACAGGTTAATTCACAATAGTCCCCAAACCAGTCTCTGTGCCTGTGACACTGTCTTTTGGGAAGACATTCAGTTGCAAGGCTCTTCTTGCAATGACATTTTGTAATGGAAATTAGACAGGTCATCCATACCTGTAAATTGTACATCTTTGGTGATATTACAAACTCAGTTCTAACTTTCAAATGAAAACAGACTTTCAAGACAGTTAGCTGCATCATTCTGATGTCCAAGACTGAGCATTGTGATTTTCCTTGAACTATAATTTTTCTCCTTAAGATCACCCTCTTTGTTATTAAAGGGACTACTCTAGTCTTGTTTTTAATTTTTTTCTTATGGTTCATTTGCATAAACACACCAAGAGCAGCCTGGATCACTTATGATCTTTAAGTGTGCTTTGCTGGAACTCACACAGGGAACCTTAGATTGACTTCTCAGTCCGCCCCTTGGGGCATAGAAGCAAAGCCACACATCTGCCATCTGGCTTTGCCTGTACCAGTTGCTTCACTCAAATCCTTGAGGTTTTCATTGTGCCTACAGGTTTATATTGGCCATCTTTCAGAAAAGCAACCTCTGTTTCTTCCCTGGAAAGACTTGCCATAAACCGCACAACCAACCAAGGTAATCAAGGTAACCAAGGTACCAGGCTTTTCTTGTGGGCTTTACAAGTCAATCCTAGTTACTCAGGGCTCTCTGGTAACGACCAGAAACCAGACGTGCCTCTTTCAGGCATGACATTCCAGTCAAAGTCCTGGTTAACAAAAACGCTATTAGCAACTGGTCTTACTGGTTTTATGCAAAGAAACCTTATGTCCTCACTTACTCCTTCAGTAAGCCAAATTCTGGAGCGATCAGGTAGGGAGAAAAATTTCTTTCTGATTTCCACTAGGCTTCTCAAAACTTTCATTTCTATAGACTTTCTGCAACATTTAAAAACTCTCTATTCTTCCTTTCATATATTTTCTGATATCCACCAAGATTGCATCTCCCTGCCTTATATCTTTTATTATTAACTAACACTACATAATTCTTTCTTAAAATTTTACTTTTCCACTTATCTTTACAGTTTCCTACAGACTTTTTTTTCATTTTTATATCTTGTACTTTTGCATTCACTTTCCTAGAGTATGAAGTTTCAACTTTCCCTGGAATCTTCAATTTCCTTTTCAGAGCAGATACAGAGCAAAATCCAAAACACAGTTACAGAACAATACACAGGTGGAGGCATTCCCTTGCACCAATGTGTGCATCAGTGCCTCACAGAGAAATGCTCCTTCAGGCCTGGTCTCTTGGCAAAGCCATGCCACTTTGCCTCGGGCTGAAACACTCATCAGCCTCAGATGATCCTTTTTGGATCCCGAGTGGCAAGGGCATACTTGGCAACCATAAGAGGTCTTCAGGTGACCTTAAACAGGTCTTCAGATACAGGTTTCTTTGATCAGAAACAAAACCACTGTGAGAAATTCGCTCTTTTCCCGCAAAACCAGAAAACTTTCCTTTACTCCAGAGTTAAAACTTTTACATACTTTATATACAATTTTACTCATCCAGGTTTGACTATCAATCTCTTTTAACCCTGGTTCCTTCACACATTGGGAAGGACTGTACTTAAACTTAGTACTTGGCAGCCTAAAGTCCCAAGATTTACTCTTTCATGACATGACACACATTGTTTCCCTGTACCGAGGGTTTGTTATCTATTCCCTGAAGAGGAATTTCAAACCTTCCTCCGCAGTGCAGGTCTAACTTTCCCTTTACAATGTGGGCTCTTATTCCTCTAGTGCCCCTCTCACCTGCGGTGGGACTGAAGTGGCCCCGCCCACCTGTTGGTGGGGCTGGAGAGTGGAGCCAACTCGCAAAAAGTGTAAATCCGCGGCAGAAACTCCTCCCACCTGCAAGGGAGGGGGTCCGTGGTGGGCCCCACTTCTTGGGGAGGTCTTGCCTGTGTGTGGCGCCCCACGCCAGCCACCACCGTCACCACCGCCTCCGCGGCCATCTCTCCAGGGTCTGAGAGTGCCACGCGGAGAAGCTGGGCCGGGACTGCTGGGGGCGCGGCCACGGAGGGGAAGACCAGAGTGAGAGAGGCCCTGCCTCGCCAGCCTCCCTCCGCGCCAGTGCGCGATGCCCTGTCCCAGCCACCACTACAGCTTCTCCCGGGTCTGAGAGCGCCGGGGTTGCACTGGTCTCGGAGTGAGAGAAGCCTGGCTCCGCCGAACCTAGCTTGCGCACGTGCGCGGGCAACCCCTTCGGGCTCCCCGGGCGCAGCAGCGAAGCCCGCCAGAGCTGGGGCAGTCCACAGGAAGGGCCTGCCTTGGGGCCAGGGTCTAACCCCAGTCGGCCACTGCCGCTGCCGCTGCGGGGGCCTGAGAGCGCCCAGCGGCTAGGCCAGGACCGGACTGTTGGGGGCGTGGCCACCAGGGGAAGACCGGTGTGAGAGGGGCCCCTCCCTCCGAGCCAGCGCGCTGTGGTCTGGGGCGGGGCGGGGACGAGAGAGGCCCGCCCCCACCGTGCACTGCAGCAAGCAGGCACCCCTCCTTAGGCAACCTGGTGGCCCCTCGCTCCAGGGAGGTCACCATATTGATGCTAAAGTTAGTGCAGACGCCCAGTGGGCATAGCGCACTGCAGCCCAGAACTCCTGGGCTCAAGCGATCCTCCTGACTCAGCATCCCAAGTAGCTGGGACTACAGGCCCACCAGGCCGTCCAAAATGGCGCGTCAGTGGTGCCAGAGTCAAGGCGGTACCCAAGTGCACCAGGCCATTCAAGATGGCAGCCCTCCTGTGCGCCGGCTCATCCAAATGGTGGAAACTCTGACATGACCCATTGTCTAAGATGGCGAGGGCACTCACATGGCTCATCCTCCATTTTACCCAAAATGGCGCTTCCCGGTGTCTCCCTCCCTTACCACGCAGACAAACAAAGGATAAGGGGATCTTTCGCATGCCCCCCTAACCTGCCCCTCGCGGGGCTCAATCAGACTCCGCAGGTGACCCTTGGAGCCACACACAGACACTCTCCACTCACACTATGAGGTTAAACAGACCCCCCAACCTGGGGATCAGGGTTAGGGTTAGGGTTAGGGTCTGGGAATGGCTGGGATTCGGCAGGAGAGCCTCTGCTTTGCGGGGGGGGGGGGGGGGGGGGGGGGGGGGGGGGGGGGGGGGGGGGGGGGGGGGGGGGGGGGGGGGGGGGGGGGGGGGGGGGGGGGGGG
>PVIA01018596.1:0-12389 GCA_004024845.1 Tonatia bakeri | reverse complement strand
TGTAAGGTCTCTTTTGAGAAATCAGCTGACAGTCTGATGGGAACTCCTTTGTAGGTTACTGTCTCCTTGTCTCTTGCTGCTTCTAGGATTCTCTCCTTCATTTTCACCTTGGCTAATGTAATTATGATGTGCCTTGGCGTGTTCCTCCTTGGGTCCAACCTCTTTGGGACTCTCTGAGCTTCCTGGACTTCCTGAAAGTATATTTCCTTTGCCAGATTGGGGAAGTTTTCCTTTAATATCTGTTTAAATAAATTCTCAATTTGTTGCTCTTCCTCTTCCCCTTCTGGTACCCCTATAATTCGGATGTTGGAACGTTTAAAGGTGTCCTGGAGGTCCCAAAGCCTCTCCTCAGTTTTTTGAATTCTTGTTTCTTCATTCTTTTCTGTTTGGTTGTTCCTTTCTTCCTTCTGGTCCACTCCATTGATTTGAGTCCCAGTTTTCTTCCCCTCACTATTGTTTCCCTGTGTGTTTTCCTTCATTTCTCTTATTGTAGCCTGCATTTGTTCATCTAATTTATGTCCAAAGTCAACCAATTCTGTGAGCTTCCTGATCACCAGTGCTTTGAACTGTGCATCTGGTAATTCTGCTATCTCTTGGTCACTTAAAAAAAATGGTTCTGGGGCTTTCAAATTTGTTTGAGCCATCTTTTTTATTTTCCTTTGGTTTGGTTGCGGCTGTTTCATAAGGGCGGCGGAGCCTTAGGGGTTCACCAGGGCGGGGCACCCCGGTCGCTGGGTTGTGAAGTTGTATGTGGGGGCGGGGTCTGAGAGGGAACAATGGCGCCTGCTCCACTCTCTCTAGGACTTCCGTCCCCTCCACTGCCTCCCACAAGCAAACTGGGCCCTTGCTGTGCTGACTCCCGGGCGGTGGGCTGGTGCACTTTCTCGGACTCTGTGGGCTTCCCCGAGAAGTCTCCTGTGAGCTTGAGAGAGTCTCCCGGCCTCAGCTCCCAGACGGGGCTCTTAAGCTTTGAAACACGGCAGTGCTGCCCATTTTCGCTGCCCGTTTTCGCTTAGTTTGCGCGCAAATGTGGCTGCGGACAGCTAACTGCCTTGCGCTCCTCACTGGGTCTGCTAGTCGCCTCCCGAGCCCAGGGTCCGCCACTGGTCGGTCCACTGCTGTCTGAGCCCTGCGTGCCCGCGCCTGCCAGCCAGCGTTTCTTCCCACCAGGACCCCTCGACCCCTGTCCGCAGGCCTCTCCAACTCCGCCGCTCCTTACCGGTCTGGAGGTACTGGAGCCCAACTTCTGTTCAGTTAATTTCTCTCTGTTCTGGTTGTTTCTTGTTTCTCAATTTTTGTTGTCTTTCATTTTGGTTGCGCGAGGAAGCACAATGCGACTGCCTATGCCTCCATCTTGGCCGGAACCCTCAATATGGACTTTCTCACAGCATGGTGTTCTCATATTTGTCAGATCTCTTACATGGTAGTTGACTGACCCTGAAACAATGCAAACATACTTTATGCATCTGAAAAACTAGAACTGGAACTGGGCACAGCTTTACATCTACCACATTCTACCAATCAAAGAAAGACATCAGACCACACCAGTTTCAAAAGAAGAAAAAAAAGACTCCATTCCTTGATGAATGATGTAATATGCTAAACTAAAAGAAGTACACTAAAAGAAAAATGCATGGTGGCTATCTTTGGAGACTACCACACCATTTATATATAAAATTTCCTATGTGTGTATGTATATATTTGTGTGTGTGTGTGTGTGTGTGTGTATATATATATATTCATATATTTTGTGTTTGTGTATGTGTATATGTACATATATACACATAAATATATGCACACACACATATAAAATGGCCTGTCCAGAAAGTATCCATCCAAGCACTATGAAAAATAGACATTTATTGAAGAATATACAAGATACAAAAACCACTGTACATAGGACAATGATGCCTCAGTTCCCTCAAAGTAGGCACCTTAGGACCTCATACAGTTCTCTCAATCGCCATCAGCTGCCCCATCATATTTTCCTGAATCTCATTGACAGTCTGAAATCTCTTCCCTTTCGAAGATGATTTTAGTTTTGGGAAAAGCCAGAAGTCATAGGGCACCAAATCTGGGCTGTAGGGGAGCTGAGTCACCTGGGTGATTTGATGTTTGACAAAAAACTGCACCAGACATGATGCATGAGTGGGCACGTTGTCATGATAAAGCTGCCAATCACCAGTTGTCCATAGCTGCAGCCTTCTGAATCATCTGAATAGTTTCTGTGGAGGAATTTTCAAGTTCATATCAAATTCTGATGCAGATTTGTTTCTCTACTCAGTCATTTTGAATACATAGTATACATGCTCACTCAAAAGTGTCTACTGCCCGCCACTGACTAGTACAGCAACGTAGTAGTTATTCACGCATGTGCATTCCAGTTCACTCTCCTTGGTTTCCAGGTTACATTGTTGTCCTGTAAACTGTTCTCGTTATACTAACAATGGCTGGACTTTTCCCAGACAGACCTATACATCAATGTGTATATATATACATCGATATACATCAATGTGTATACACACACACACACATCAATGTGTATACACACACACACATCATATTACATGGCTGGATTCTTTCTGGAAAGACTTCTCATATATAGACATACACACACATAAAAATTGATTAAAAAAAGCCATCTTCCAGCTCATATGGAGGTATAGGTAAGATACACTTTGCTTCCTCGCATAACCAAAAGAAAGATAACAACCAGGACTGCCAGAAAATCAATGTGTGGAAGTCCAACAACCAAGGGATTTAAAAAGAAACATTCATCCACCAATAGGAGAGGTGGAAATAGGCAGCTGGGGTGGAGAGAACATGTATCAAGGCAGTGGCTGGCAGATCAGGCAGTCCCACATGCGCATGTGGATAAAATGGGAGGAAAAACTGGGGAGTGAGACAGACTGTGCAAAACAGGGTTACAGCACAGGAAAATAAACCCTCAAAACCTCTGGCTGTAAAAAACTGTGGTGTTTGTGGTAGTGAGATAAACTGCCAGTCTCATAGGAGAGTCCATTGGAGGGACCCACAGGGTCCTAGAACATACAGAAGCCCATACACCCAGGTATCAGCACCAGAAGAACACAATTTGATTGTGGGTAGTGGGGGAGGTGACTGAAAGCAGGGCGAGAGCCAAGCAAGCAGCATTGTTCCCTCTCTGACCTCTCCCCCCGTACAGCACAACAACACAGTAAAGTGGGTTGCCCCACTCTGGAAAATACCTAAGGTTCTGCCCCTTACAACATAACAGATGCACCAAGACAGAAAAATATGGCCCGAATTAAAAAAAAAAAATCAAAACTCCAGAAAAAATACAACTAAGTGACAAGGAGATAACCAACCTATCAGATGCAGAGTTCAAAATACCGGTGATCAGGATGCTCACAGAAATGACTGAGTACAGATGCAAAATAAAGGAAAAAATAAAGGCTATATAAAGAGAATTGAAGAAAAATATACAGGGAACCAACATTGGAGAAAAGGAAACCAGGACTTAAATCAACAATTTGGAACAGAAGGAAGAAATAAATATTCAGTTGAAACAGAATGAAGAAACAAGAATTCAAAACAATGAAGAGAAGCTTAGGAACCTCTCAGACAACTTTAAATGTTCCAACATCCAAATCTTCTCCAGAAGGAGAAGAGGAAGAGCAAGAAGTTGAAAACTTATTTGAAAACATAATGAAGGAAAACTTCTCCAATCGGGCAAAAGAAATAGACATACATGTCGAAGAAGCTCAGAAAGTCCCAAAAAAGTTGGATCCAAGAAGAAACAAACCAAGATACATCATAATTAAATTACCCAATATTAAAGATAAGGAGAGAATCTTAAAAGCAGCAAGAGAAAAGGAGACAGTTACCTACAAAGGAATTCCAATAAGACTATCAGCTGATTTCTCAAAAGAAACCTTGCAGACAAGAAGGGATAGGAAAAAAGTATTCAAAGTCATAAAAGGCAAAGACCTACATCCAAGATTATGCTATCCAGCAAAGCTATCATTTAGAATGGAAGGGCAGATAAAGTGCTTCCCAAATAAGGTCAAGTTAAAGGAGTTCATCATCACTAAGCCCTTATTATATGAAATACTAAAGGGACATATCTAATCAAAACTATGAACAGTAAAATGACAACAAACTCACAACTATCAACAACTGAATCTAAAAAGCAAAAACAAAAATGAACTAAGCAAACAACTAGAACAGGAAGAGAATCACAGAAATGGAGATCACATGGAGGATTATCAGCAGGGAGGGAGAGGGAAGAGAATGGGGAAAAGGTACAGAGAATAAGAAGAATAAATGGTAGGCATAAAATAGACAGGGGGAGGTTAAGAATAGTATGGGAAATGGAGAAGCCAAAGAACTTATGTGTATGACCCATGGATATGAACTAAGGTGGGGGGGGATGCTGGAAGGAGGGGTTTTAGGGTGGAGGTGGATATAGGAGAGAAAAAATGGGACAACTGTAATAGCATAATAAATAAAATATACTTTTAAAAAAAGAAGAAAAAGCCAAACATTACAAGTATTTTGACCAATACTTTGTAACCATTGACTCCACTTCAAGATACTTAGTAAGTGTTGGAATTCATTTTCAGGCCTAGATCCTGCTAAATGTTTCATTGTCATTTCTAATAGCTTAGCCAAGTCTCCCCAGACCCCAATAACTTGGAGTATAGTGATTGTAAAGGCTGACCCTGGGTCGTACTTGAATGGAATTTTTTTCTTTCTTCTGCAACAGAAACTAGGTGAGCTTCTGAAATAGGGTTCTATCCCAGGGCAGTAACCCACTGGGACTAACACAGGGAAAAATCAGTCAGCCTGACCGACCCCATTGCCTCAGATGAGTACTCAGCCAAAGAAGATTGCTTACTGTGTGGTACCAAGGAAGGAGAGTGGATGAAAGGAACTCGGGACACCTAAATTTGCTATTCTGGTTTTGCTTCTCTGCATGTGAATGGAGGCAGACAAGAAACAGGTTGCCTCAAAATATGGCAAACTTTTGTTCCTAAGTTATCATATCACTTCAGTGCCTATAGACTTCAAATGACCATGAATAAAATAATGCATTTTTATCTCCCCTCCAGCAGAGGTGCTTTTGTTATCACCTCACTTCCCCGCCTCAAAAATATCAAGGCCTTTCACATAAAGTTCCCCACTCCACTTCCATGCCCAATCTCTTCCCACTTTTCGCTTTGCCAGCTCCTTGTTCCTACATGAATGAATGAATAAGCTATCTATTCAATATTTATTGAGGAATACTGTGTGCTGGATGTTGTTCTAGACATTCTAGATACAGCATAAACAAATCAGACCTAAATACCTGCTCTCAGGGAGCTTACATTGTGTTGAAAGAAAGAAGACAACAAACTAAATAGGCAAAATACACAGATTGTCAGGTGACAGGTGTTATTGGAGAAAAATAAAACAGGAAAGGGAGGTAGAGATGGGGATGGTTGTGGAGGAAGATTACAACTTTAAATAGTATGCACAGGGGAGTTCTCTCTGAGAAAGTGACCTGTGAACGAAGATTTGAAAGAGGTAAGGGAGGGAATTATGTTGAGAATAGACTCTAGGAAGCAAAAGACAGAAGCAAGGAGAATAGTTAGGGGATGTGTTATATTGGATTATTCTTAATTTTTCATTACATTCATGTTATAGTATTTTACATGCATCCTCTTATCATGTGACTTTGCAGTATATTCTTCTAGAGCAAGCAACATATATTTCATCACCACATTGCTGTTAAACATGGCCACATGATTTGCTATGTCCTGTGGAATGTCAGTGGAAATGATGCTAGCAGAGATTTTAAACATGCTTGCCTAATTTAGCTTGACCTGTTGTGCATCTACCATCTGCTGTTGAAAGAATATCTCCCAGCTGGCTACTGGTCCTACAATGATGAAATACACAGACAGGATATGAACTTGACTTTCAGCCAAGGCAGAACCATTCTAGCCACCCTACAGACCCATGAGCAAGCAAAACAAATGTTGTAAGCAATTAACATTTTGAGGTTGTTTGGCAATATCATTATAGCAATAGTTCACAGATGGAGAAGGTGATGATTCAGCCTAAAGATGATGTTTTAGACCAAGGTGATAGTGGTGGAGATGATAGTCAATTATCAGATTCTGGATATATTTTGAAAGCAGAAATGACAGTATTTGCTGATGTTATATGTGGGTTATGAGAGAGAGACAGATGGAATACTCCAGGACAATTCTAAGAATTTGGCTTGAGCAACTGGAAAGAGATAGTCAGCATTTAATGAAATGGAAAAGGCTGAGGTAGAGGTTTCGAGGGAAGGGGAATATCAGATTCAGCTTTGGTCATGATGAGTTTGGTGTGCCTAATAGATGCCTCATAGTTCAGTGTTTCTCCCACAGACTGTTCTTCATCTCCATGAATTGTTTGGAAAGCTCCAAAGCTCTCACCCCAGACAGTCATGTCACAGCACTTCAATTCCCCACCTAGTGCCAGTTTTGAAATTTGTGTTGAAGGAGCTTAAAGAAAGCAACCTGTTTGGGAGGGAGCTAGGGGACTTTTCTTGAAGCTGCCTTTGTATAAAAAGAAACACATGATTTTCATTTGTATTGAGTGCTACATGACAGTAAAAAGAGCAACTTTATGAAGCTGTTTTTGTTTACATGTTACATAAGATTGAGAAAATATTAATATTCAACATCACATAATACAAACCAGGAGTAAACTTCTTATGGCCTATGTCACAGTACACGTTAGAACAAATTTTCCCAGGAGCCAAGAGCCATGGGGAATCATTTATAGAATAATTCATTTTGTCCCAGGAACCGTGGAACAACAAGTGCTGAGAATGCAGTGGTGCAGCAGATTATATTACTGTTTAATTTTATTTGTAACCTATGTCTGAGTTTATATCCCCATCCTGTTTAACTCAGGAGAGGCCACGAAACTTGTTTTGACCAATGACATGTGTGACTATGCCACTTCCAAGCAGATGCTTTCAGAGCCATAGAGTGATAACACTATGGTTTGTCTTCTCACTGACATGAGAACACTGAAATCCCAAATAGGAACTACTCTGTGCATCTGGGTCACAGACTAAAGACACATGAAATACAGCCATAACCAATCTACAACCAATATGAGCAAGTCCTCATAGAACTGTC
Organism: Tonatia bakeri; assembly: GCA_004024845.1. Taxonomy (NCBI): domain Eukaryota; kingdom Metazoa; phylum Chordata; class Mammalia; order Chiroptera; family Phyllostomidae; genus Tonatia; species Tonatia bakeri. The sequence goes on along the minus strand of PVIA01018596.1, from coordinate 5,229 downwards.
CTCATGGAACTTGCAATTCAAGGAAGAAAGCAGTAATTAAATAAAAAGGAAAATTAGAGAGAGAGAGAAATAAAATTATTTCATGAAAAATTATATAGTGAAAGTGATTAGCTGTGTGTATGTGTGTAGACATACGCAACATATGTGGCTAGGTAAGTTAGGTTCCTGACCCTTGTCCTGTACAGTAAAAAGCCAATCCTTTCTCTCATCTCTTCTCCATTTTCTTCTTTTTCCCTTTCTCTTATCATCCCTTACCATCAAGTCTCATTTATGTCATGTTTCCCTTCCTGTCTATGATGCTTTCTCCAGATTATACCCATCTTTTCTTTCAACTCCCTACATTTGTGTACACATGCATATAGGGACATATGAATGCATTCACATGTACTCACACAAATGTACACATATGCACACACAGCTAGTGTGTTTGATACTGAACTTGATAATCCTAATCTTGGAAGCCCTGCTTATCCTACCAGAACTTCCACACTGCTTTAATCACAGCCATTATTTACAACACCTCATACATTTTCTGTCTTGTTAATAGTATTTGGGAAGCAGCAGCTGCTCCTTACTTTCACATTCATTGATACTGTTTTGCCTTGCAAAGGAATGTTACATATTACAGTTAAGCACAAATCTTCTCTAACACAGCTTCAGCTTCCAGCCATTCAGATCTCATGTCTCTCACTCAGCCAAGCTCTGCAGAGCATTTTCAGATTGGCTCCTCTGCTCAAGTTATTTCAATATGTCTGGCTATGATTTTATTCCATCCCCCCTTTCAAATTCCCTGACATCTCTGCTACTTCTACTGTCTTCTTGTCCTGTTTCCTTAAGTCTGTCTCAAGAAGACCCACCTCTCCCAGGCTAATATTCTATGAGTTTGTTCATGAATTCCATGTGGTTTTTAAGGACTCTGGGAAAATCCCTGCCTTGCACCCTAGCTCATTGCACCTGAAGTGACATAAATAGAAGTGCATTTCTTCACCTTAAAGTTTCCTGACCAGTAGTTTGTGCATTTGTTTTAAGATTGTGGACCCATTAACTGTCTAATCATATCTATGACTGCTCTCTTTAGAACAATGCACATACCCACAATATTTTCCATACAATTTCGGAGTATTCTTGAAAGTCCTAAAACCCACTTATGCACCACCTCTTTATGGGTGCAAGAGTCCCAGATGAGGTAAGCTGATGAAAACACCAATCTCCCTGAAAAGGTCAGTATCCATCAGTGGGAATGAGTATTACAGATTTATTCCAGAGGCTTTAACAAAGAGGGTAACACAAGGATGCAGGAAAATTTAAGTGACTTAAAAAGGGTTGTATAACCTCAATTCTGCCTTTCGCTAACTCTCTGCTTTCTACAGTCTAACCCATGCTCAGGCTCTTTCCTCACTTCAGTCTTTGCAGAGAGGGCCTAATACCCAAAGGTATCTCCCCAAAGCACAAAGGACAAAGCACCAGGCCTGAGATTTTCCCATGTTTTTTTAAGTTCCAGGCCATTTGTCAAGGCTGGCCCAAACACCAGCACTTTCCTTGAACCCATTCTTACAACTTCTAGATCTGTAGAAAGTAAGTTCTTTCAACCCACACCTAGCCTGATAGTGTGGCAAGGAAGTCAATGGATACTGGCCTGTAGAATTTAACCTCTGAGTACATGTTTGCACAGTTTGGGTCCCATCCTGGACAGTATTGGAAACCTGTTGAGTTTTCTTTGTTACTCATGATATCTGAAAAATGAAAAAAATGATAAATCAGATAGAAAATAGTGTGTTTCTTGCCCTGAAAGGCATTCTAGGGCTTCTCTTGATTTTCATAAATAAATAGGCAGACATAGAATAAAAGGGTAGATATATGGAATTGCATCTGAGAGGCTGAACTAAATGAAAAAAGGAGGAGTATTTTTATAGGTCCTCACAAATATAAATGGGGTGTTGGAAAGTCTGGGGGGCTATGGTGAAAAAAGTAGAGGATTTTAAGGGCTCCTAGCCTCTTCTTAGCTCTGTAACCTTGGGACAGCCACTTTCACAGCCTGAGACTCAGTTTCCTGGATGTCAGAATCTGGAAGACTCCAGGCCCCTTTATCTCTAACTATGTCATCATGTGCTTCCTGAAACTACTCATCCTATGAAGCAAGTGGGGTGGTTTCCTGTTCATAATGCCCCCTTCTCTTAGAAAAGCATCATGATGAATTGGTTAAGAGCGCAGGACCAGTGAACAGACTGTCTGGTTTCCCACCCCTAGCGATGTGGGTTCAGGCAAATCCCATATAACCTCTCTGAGCCTCAGTTTTCCCATCTGTAACATGGTAATGAGAGTATCCTCTCATTAGTTTGTTGTGAGGTTTATATGAAATAATGCACATGAAATACTTAGGTCAGTTACTGAAATGTAGTAAGCATCAAACATGTCTTAGTCATCATTATTATTCCCTGAGAATGACCCCTTTTATACATAAAGTTGTACCCACCCCCAGTCACCAGTTGCCAGTTGCCATGCCTATGCTAAGCAACACCGTCGTTAAGTGATAGCTGAATAGGTCCGGGATAGGTCTTTGGCTCAGATTGGGCCAGTGGAATTCTCTCTAATATACATGAACTTTGAACGGAATAAGACAGAGAGGATAAATGCTTTGGAGAAGATTGAAGACATAATTTTTAAAATGTGTTTGTTTATTTTGGCCCCTACAGTGTTTTGTTTGTTTTTATTTTTTAATGTGGATTATTAGCCAATATTTGAAAACCATAGAATGTCACATAATAATCCACAATTCTTACTTTACTAGATCCGGCAGTACTGGGCCAAATTCCTTTTTTAAAAAATATATCATTGATTATGTTATTACAATTTTCCCAGTTATTCCCCCTTTGCCACCCTCTGCCAGGTACCTGCATTCCCTCCAGCAATGACCTCTTAGTTCATGTCCGTGGGTCATGCATATAGGTTCTTTGGCTTCTCCGTTTCCTATACAATTCTTGACATCTCCGTGTCTATTTTGTACCTACCAATTTATGCTTCTTAATACCTACACCTTTCCCCCCATTCTCTCCCTTCCCCTTTCCACCTGATAACCTTCCAAATGATCTCCATATCTATGATTCTGTCCCAGTTCTGGTTGTTTGCTTAATTTGTTTCTTAGATTCAGTTGTTGATAATTGTGAATTTGTTGCCATTTTACTGTTCATAGTTTTGATCTTCTTTTCTTTTTTCTGTGTTTATCTGTTACTTTTATTTTTTAAACCTTTTGTTATTGTTGTTGAATTGCAGTCATCCCCATTTCCCCCCATTACTCTATGATGCCCTACCCATCCCCACCTTACACATTCAATCCTTCCCCCCATTGTCTTTGTCCAAGTCCCTTTAACATTTCATATAATAAAGCCTTGGCAGTGATGAACTCCTTTATCTTTACCTTGTCTGGGAAGCATTTCATCTGCCTTTCCATTATAAATGATAGCTTTGCTGGATAGAGTAATCTTGGATGTAGGTCCTTGCCTTTCATGACTTTGAATACTTCTTGCCAGCCCCTTCTTGCTTGTAAAGTTTCTTTTGAGAAATCAGCTGACACTCTTATGGGAACTCCTTTGTAGGTAACTCTCTGCCTTTTTATTGTTTTTTTTTTTTTTAAGATTCTCTCTTTATCTTTAACTTTTGGAATTTTAGTTATGATGTGTCTTGTTGTGGTCTCCTTTGGGTCCAACTTGTTTGGGGCTCTCTGTGGTTCCTGGACTGGTATGCCTATTTCTTTTTCCAAATTAGGGAAGTTTTCTGTCATTATTTTTTCAAATAAATTCCTAATTTCTTCCTTTTACTCTTCTTCTGGCATCCCTATGATTTGGATGTTGGTATGTTTGGAGATGACCCACAGGCTCCTTAGACTATCCCCATTTTTTAAAATTCTTTTTTCTTCTTGATGTTCTGATTGAATGCTTTTTCTCTTCCTTATGTTCCAAATCATTGATTTGAATCTTGACTTCATCTCTGCCACTGTCAGGTCCCCGTAGATTTTTATTTATTTCACTTAATGTAACCTTAACTTTTGCCTGGGTCTTTTCTTTGTTATTACCATACTCAATGAGTTCTTTAAGTTTCCTTATAACCAGTTTTTTGAACTCTGCATCTGATAGGTTTGCTATCTCCATTTCATTTCATTTTTTTTTTTCTTGAGTCTTGCCCTGTTTTTTTATTTGGTCCATATTTCCTTGTCTCCTTCATTTGGCAGCCTTCCTGTGTTTGTTTCTGTGTATTAATTAGAGCTTCTTTGGCTCCCTGTCTTATTAGCATGGCCTATTGTATAAAAGGTTCCTGTCAGGATGAATGTGGCATCTTTAAATCCTGGGTTGTTGGACTTTCATACAGCCTGATTTTCTGATGGTTCTGGGTGATATTTGTTTTGTGGTCTAGTTGTATTTTTTTCTGTAGTTGTATGAGGAGGAGAATTTTGTTTGACTATGTTTCCATTTTGACTGGAAGTCCCCAAAATTCCTACATTGCAATAATTGACTACAGGGAAGTAGCAAATGCCAGATCACTACAGCTTACTTCAACCTTGCTTGAACCCCAGAGTTTGTGACCATTGTTCCTTGAGGGCATGCTACCAATGTGCTCTGGTTTCAGCTATTCCTGGGCCTTCACTGTTTTTACTTCAGCTTTGGGTCTTTGAGGTGGGAGATCCCATAAAACATTCCCCTCAACACTTTATACTCCCCTGAGTTACCCATAATGTCTCTTACAGTCAAAAGATACAAAAGGTAGTAGAATGACTGGCTCACAGGGAACAGTCTCCAAATGAGCTCTCAACATGACTGGTTCCAAAGAGTCAGTAAATTCCACGTAGCAGTCTCAAGATATACTGATTTAGTTCCCTGATTGTCAAGGATTACAATAATAAATCCTCTACCTGGAGTTTCTACATGCTAATTCTAAGAGAATATGTACAATGACCTGATTTTCCTAGACAAATTCCAGTTCAAACACTTGGTTCTATTAGTCCAAAAATTATAGTTGTAGTTTTTCAGTTCATGTGTCCTAATTTGGGGGTGGAAAAATATACCCACCGTGTACTTCAAATCCTAATATATTTTTTAATCATTTGAAGCAGCTCTGAAAATAAGAGAGAGCATAATGAAGCCACTTGAAATTAATTTAAAATATTTTAAAGCTCTCTTTAAAGGTATTCACTAGATATCTTCTTAGACATGTATATTATGTTATTTCTGCCTAGAG
>PVIA01018595.1:0-12395 GCA_004024845.1 Tonatia bakeri | reverse complement strand
GGATAACAACTAATTTAAAAACAAGCAAACAAATAAAAAACAACAAAAACTGTGAGAAAACTGTATTGAACTGTATAGGAATCCAACAACCAAGGTGTTAAAGAAGAAACATTCATCCAGATTTGTAGGAGGGGCAGAGACAGGCAGATGAGGCAGAGAGAACATGAAGCAAGGAAGCAGCTGGTGGACAGGGCAGTCCCACATTTGTGTGCAGATACACCAGGAGGAAAAACTGGGGAGAAAGACACACCATGGGACCCAGGGTTCTAGTGCAGGGAAAGAAAGTCTCAAAACGTCTGGATGTAAAAATCTTTGGGGGTTGCAGCATCAGGATAAACTCCCAGCCTTACATAAGAGTCTTTTGGAGCAACCCATGGAATTCTAGAATGTACACAAACCCACCTACCTAGGAATCAGCACCAGAAAGATGCAATTCATTCGTGGGTAGTGGGGGAAGTGACTGAAAGCTAGGTAAGAGCTGAGCAAGAGGCATTGTTCCCTCTCTGACCCCTCCCCCTCATTCAGTGCTACAAAACAGCAAAATGGGTTGCCCCTCTCTGGGGAATAACTAAGGCTCCATCCCTTATGACATAACAGGTGTGCCAAGATGTTGGGAACTGCCCTGCCTGGTATCAGAAGCTGTCACTTCCGCCAAGGCTAAGGCTAAGGGAACAACCTTGGACCATAAGCCAGCAAGGAGACAAAAGCTTATCTCCCTGGCAGGAGCACTGCTTCTGCTCCTTTTATTTCACCTGCCTGGCCTCCAATGCTTGGTTGGTTAGCCAATGATGGGTAAGATTCCCCAAGGGGGGAATGACCTAAGACAGGCACGATCACATGGGAGGCACAAAGGAAGGACTTTGGGGGCCACAGCAAAAGCCGGTGATGGACCCTCAGCCCTTGCCTTTGACAAAGCCTGAGTCCTCATTGTCTGTGAGAAAATATCCTAATCTCTTGGCTGCCTTAGTTCCCTTACTCCACCTAAGCCTGAAACAATGACAGGGTGGTGCCGGGGATCAGGCCTAAGAAGGAATATGTAAAATCCCATGAAACCTGCTTTGGCTGAACCCAGACTCTCCAGATGGGTCCAAGGCAGGAGGAGGAGAGAATGGGTGGGATCATGGGTATGCTTGATTGGGTGGGAGCAACCAGGTGAACAGTAAAACAGTTTATTAGGAAGAGGAGAGCTCTGGACTGGACTTTGGATTGGATTTCATAGTGAGGAGGACACAGGTGGTGTGGTTTGAAATTTGTGTACCAGGCTCCAAGGTGGAAATAGTAAGCAGGCAGTTGTATTTTATGTTTCAGTTTATTGGCAATGGTTTGGGCTTGAGATATGAGTATTTCTGTTAGCAGGGAAACAGTTAAACCAATGGAATAAAGGAGCTCATTCTGGTAGAGAAGAAAGTAGGAGAATGACGGTGGCTCCTGAGGTAAGTCCCCTAAAAGCTGGCCACTCAACTGGCCTATTTACCCAGTTAATTTATTTCTTTAATTATTTAAATTCAGATTACCAATATTCCTTTACCTTGCATTCATCACTGCATTTTAAGAAGTGTGTACTCTCCTTTTGAAGCTGTAACCAGAGAGGAAAGGTCAGAGAGGGCAGCAAAGTCAGCCCAACATTATATCTGGGAAGTGACAGATAGGAGCTTCCCCTTGATGTAGAGGGTAACTTTAGGGCAGACAGTTCAGCCTAGATAAAAGGAGCAGGAAAGTTCAAATAAAAGATTGTCAGTAAAGTGGAGTTTGCTAGCTCAGACCTGTGGACCTGAGGGCATGTGCAGGAAGTGAAGGCTGGAGATGGAGTCAGATTGCAGAGGGAGACACCGGGGTGATGGGTGACACAGACATGGATGTCTGGGGACCTAAGACTGCCGACTGGGCATAGATGTGGACGCCAGCATTCTGTTCTGGTTAGTCAGGCATGAGGCTGTGATGCATTCATGACACAGCTCCATGAGTAGGTTTGTCCAAAGGGTTCCTTTGCATTTGTCTCTGAAGCAGACTGCTCCCTTCTTTGAATGACACTAATGTCACCATGTGGGAGTAATAAAGCTGTTTAAAAAGCAGAAAATAGGTAGCAATCTCCATGTCTCTCACAGGATTAGATAGAGTTGGCCACAGTGCTGGGTCCATTTTTTGCCTGTTTAATCTTTACCCAATTTGAAAAATAATTCTGTTTTGGTAAGGACACCATGCAGTTTCTTTTCTGTTTGCTACTCATTTCTGAGATGGGATGTGGCAGTGAACCAGGGCAATCAGCAAGTATCATTTTTAAATCTAGAGTAAAATAATTTCTACGCAAATCTCTCACAGTTATTGGCATTTCCTCATTCAGAAGACAAGCCATGTGTGAGTCCATGTTCCTGACTCTCTTTTGCTGGTACCTGTTCTGCTCAGCTGACTCTGCATGCCTGCTCCTTCCCTGGCCCTTTACTCCAGCTTCCCAAAAGTTTTCTCCAGGTTTGGAGGACTGAGGGGTTGTAGGAAGTAGAGAGGATTGTCTGACATTTCCTTCTGCACCTTTGCTGTTTTCAGATGGGACTTGGTTGTCTCTAGATGCCCTGTGATCTATTCCTCTCTCAGACTGACTAAATTTGAATGAACTCTGCCCCTGCAGTGAGGTCCTGGGTCACTGTCAGGGGAAACTTCCCTGACAGCGCCCCCTAAATCCATGTCTATAGCACCTGATATTTTTCCATTTTCCTCATCTGATCCCAAGTTTATAAAGTATGAAGGACCATAGTTACAATTTTTTATTTGGTCACAAGAATCTTTCCTCATTCTTATGTTTTGGTTACTATTATTGCATTTGATGGAATATAGCAGTGTGTACATGAAAATTCCTTCATTTGCCATTTGGTGCAGGGATGCTGAGAGTAGAGAGGCAGTACAGGTAATATGGCCAAGGAAAAGTTTTCAGGAGAAACTTGGTTGAACTTGGTCACAGCTGCAACTCCTATTAAGTGTGCAGTCTCATAATACAAATTCTATCAATTTCCTTTGCCCAGTATGACAGAGATAGAATATCTACATCATGATATGTTTTTGAGATGGAATAAGGATTTATAAAACAGTTAAAACAACACCTGGCATACAAAAAGCACTAGGTCATTGTTAAATATCCTATTATTATTAAGGCTAATAATTACTATACTTTAAAATTAATTCTGTGCTGATACCTCTAATCTTTAGTTCTCTTTTTCAGTTAATTTTTTCAGTTGGTCTAAATGAATTAAATCCTCCTCTTATCTCATAATGTTTGCTTAAGTATGTTTCATATTGTTGGCAACCCATAAATATCTGTTGTATTAAAATGAATTGACAGTCTATGACAGTGTAAGTTTATTGAAAATCTGATTATGCATCTTTTAAAACATCCAGTTCTTAATCTGCTGAAGTGCTATCATTGGCCCCTATGCCTTTTGAAACAAAAGACACAGAAATATATATCCAGGCACAATGAGACTTAAATTCAGTAACCCTTTATTTACCCCTGGTTGTTGAGTGGGTATGAAATATCCATCACAGGTGTAAACATTAGAGCCTAATCACAATTTGTTACTAACATTATTTATAAAAGAAAAATATTTTTATTTTCTTACTCATAGGAGTGGTTTCACAGGGATTTGCCATTTAGGAAATGATCAGATAAAGTGAGAGAGTTAATTTTACCTTTTTTGATCCAAAAGAATTAATTTTCACCCAATTTCAGACTGGCTCTCTGTGTTCCCTCAGAAATCAAATAACTTCCAGTAAACAGATATCCCATACATCCTCAGTAACAGAATATTTGAAGGTCAAGCTCACATTTTTCTTAAAAGATAAGGCTTTGTATTTAAAATCTTGAGAATCTTATAAAAGTTAGTTTTTAAATCATGTTTGCTGCTTATCTATGAGACATGACTGTTTCTTCCTGTGATAGAATTTATTAAAGGCACACAAATGCTCTGATTTTGCTTACTACATAGACTTTAATACAGTATGATTTATGCATGAATAATATATGAACTACAGGTACTATTCCAAAGTCTATGTGAGAATATATGATTATATATTATATATTTTTTCTTGTAGAAAGGCATTTATATGTTGTTGTGGGTTTAATTTTGTCCCCCAAAGTTCCTAAGTTGAAGTACTTGCCTTTGGTCCCTCAGAATGTGCTGTTTTTGGAAGTAGGATCATTATAGATGCAGGTAGTTAAGATGAGGTCACCTTGGAGTGAGGTGGCCCCACTATGTCTGGTGTCCTTATCAAAAAGAAAATGTGAACACAGACATGCACCCAAGAAGGATTCTATGAAAAGACTGGAGTCACAATGACATACACTACGAAGCTACTGAAAGCAAGGACAGAGGGCTAGGCAGATCCATCCTGGTTCCTTCAGAGGAAGGAAAACCTTCCAGCACTTCCATCTGGAACCTGAAGCCCTCAGAACTGTCAGACAGTCCATGTCTATTGTTAAAGCCACTTAGCCTGTGGCCCTTGTTATCACTTCCCTAGGAACTCAATGCACATGTAAACGTATAACTGTACAGTTAACTCTAGGGTTCCTTGAGTGCCTTACATATCAGCACATACACAAAAATCCCTGCTTCGTATCAGGTTAACAGGACTCCAAATGGTGGGCCAGTGTCTAGGTCCTGTTGACTAGCCTGTCAGCCAGTCCTAGAGCGAAGGCTCTATCCTAGCCCCTTCTATTCCACTCACTCTGCCCTGCATTGTGTTCCTTTCAGTGTTTGCTAGACTGCTTTTTAATTTTGGAAATATAAAATGAGAATACTTTTTAAAGATTTTATTTTTAGAGAGAAGGGAAAGGAGAGAAACATCAGTGTGTGGTTCCCTGTCACATGCTCCCTACTGAAGACCTGGCCTGCAACCCAGGCATGAGCTCTGACTGGGACTTAAACTGGTGAACCTTGGCTTTGCAGGCCGATGTTCAGTTCACTGAGCTACACCAACCAGGGTAACATGAGATTATTTTTAAAGAATAAAAGCAACAACTTTCACATTGTGTTTTATATTTAACAGGCCCTCAGTGCTGACATTTTGACAATTTGAGGTCATATTAAAAAAAAAAGATATATCTGCCACAAATCTACGTAACCTAATTATTTTCCTTTATTTATCTCTTTATAGAAAATGTAAGTGTATAAATATGTATATTGAGTTCTGTCCAGAAAAATTCCAGCTATTGTTAAATACAATGAGGACAGTTTATGTGGCATCAATGTAACCTGGCAGCCAAGGCAAGTGGACTGAAATGCATATGCATGAATGATGGAAACTTCACTCTACTAGTCAGTAGGTGTGGTAGATGTGGTTGAGTGAGTGTGTGTACTGTTTGTCTGTTACATTCATAATGACTGAATGAGTTGAGCAACGAATCTGCATCTAATTTTGTGTTAACTTTGAATGTTCTTCCACAGAAAGTATTCAGATAATTCAGAAAGCCACAATACAGGTTACTCATGGCTGTCAGCTTTATCAAAACAATGTGCCTGCTCATGCATCATCACGTCTTGTACAGAGTTTTTTGGCAAAACATCAAATTACCCAGGTGACTCAGCCGCTTTACATTCCAGATTTGGTATACTATGACTTCTGTTGTTTTCCAAAACTAAAAATCACCTTTGAAAGAGAAAAGATTTCAGACCATCAGTGAGATTCAGGAAAATATGATGGGGCAGCTGATGGCAATTGGGAGAACTGCGTGAGGTCCCAAGGTCCCTACTTTGAAGGGGACTGAGGCATTATTGCCCTATATGTTCAATGCTTCTTGTATCCTGTGTCTTCTTTAATAAATGTCTCTATTTTTTATTTTTCATATTACTTAGCTGGATACCATCAGGATAAACTATACATATAGTTTGGTGTATACAGCACACACACACACACACACCCCAAACTGGTATGCATGTGTGTGTGTGTGTGTGTGTGTGTGTATACCATTTCTTATTTTGCACAGTTATAATGAAGTCTTAAGAGGTATTAGTTTTAATTGAAAGCCTATTTCCATGTTATAAGAATAGATGTTGAGTATCACTTGCTTACTTGAAGCAGGGCATCCATGTCTAAAAGCTTTGTTTCCATTCAAGTCTCTATCCACTACAGTTCAATGTCATTCACTTTGGATCACAGTTACAGACATTTGCTGTCTTATCATCCCACATTTTTTAATGCTCATGAGATAAAGCAGAAAAATCAGAACTAAAGTAAAAAATTCTTCCTTTTGGTGGGATTGTAACCAAGCAAAATGGAGGTTCAATGGTGTGTTGCAACAAAAGCCAACCTTGCGAGGCAGGTGCTGTTGCAAAAGGTAAGAGATTTTACTCAGGTGCCACATGATCTGAGAGAGTGGTGGACTCCTGTCTCAAAGACTATCTTCCCCCTCAAGCTCTCAGTCTTATAGGGTTAATGAGGGAAGGGCTTTTTCCTTCTATCCAATAATCTCACTAGCTTGTTGCACTCTCATGACCCTATCCATTCATCTTTCTAGCTTTCGGAGTGCTCAGTTTCAAAACCTCTCCCTACCACCATCTTGGCCAATGTGGGGGATTCCTGGGTACTCCAACTGACAGCCTATGGTAAAAAACTACCCCCTTTTAAACTCTAGAACCTGTGCTCTTACAAGGTAAATGGATGAAGGTCTCATCTTCTGTAGTTTTTTTCTTCTATCAAAGGCCATAGTCTTACCTATCCCCAGGTGCAGAGATTCTTACTATCTACTAAAGTAAGCAGTGGTGGTCAGGAATGGTGGGAAACCTTTACATAAGAAAGAAGGATTTCTCTGTTCAGAAAGTGGCATATGTTCTGTCTAGAGGATGGGACTCTTGAACAAATGAAGCCAATAGACTGCTTTATGTTTCAAGAGACAGTGTTGCAGATGGGCTTCTGAAGTGAGACCTATTGTGCACACTAACAATCAAATGTTTAGTAAGGGGTAAGTCTACTAATGCAAGGAAATTCTAGTGAAATCAGAAACTGGAAAGACTAAAGGATCTCCAAAATATAAACTTGAGCAAGGCTTTAGGTGGCAAATCCCCACTGACTGTCTACTGTAAGATCAACCATGCTTGAGATCTTATTCAAAGTCTAGGAAATATTTCACAGGAGAAATAGAGAACACATATATAATGCAAACTTTAAATAACTGACACATAACTGTGTCAGGTTCTGTGAGGGGAAATTGCCTTGCTTGTGACTAAACTGCACTACTGCTCTAGAAAAAGAAGAGAAGAATCCACTATCCACTAAAAGAGAGGATATAACTATCCACTAAGAAGATTCCTTTGCGATGCTGTGCTCTTTCCTTTCACCCAATTCCAGCTGTTTAAGTCCAGGAACAAGCAGTTGTCAACATAGTGGATGGGTGTGCTATAAACATTAGGCAGATGAATAGCTATAACATCACAGATATGCTCTGAAATTTGATAAGAGGAGAAACTGCTGAGATGCTTTATTGGGGTTGTGAGGATGACTGTTGTCTTGAACTTAGAAAAGTCAGGTCATCCAAAAATTCATGGGGGTGCATGCAGTGCAGTGTGCAATGATTGTGAAAAGCAGCAGGACTTCATAATGAGACAAGAAATAGATCAATGTTGTTTACATTTTGGATCTCATCTATACTAATAGTGATTATAAAACATCATTCCAAAACTCAATAAATGGTTTCAGAGTTTATAAACAGTAGTGTGTGCCACATATTTTATGAACACAATCGTATTATGTAGATTTATCCTGATTCATTATATAAATAACATAACATATGTGTGTTGAACATTGTTATTGAGAGCAATTTAACTACAGAGTATATTTAGTTATGGAGTAAAAAGATGGTATGTTTCTAAAATCTAGAAAAACTTAAGAAAGTGCAGTTTAATCCATAATCTTGCTCCATCTTCTATGCCATTTTGGTAAGAGTTGCTAAATGAAATAGAAATTACTAACTTGAATTTTTATTTTAGCTTCTCCTATTTGGTAAACATTCTGAGAGGCTCTAAAATAGCTAAAATTTTTGACAACAGAATAATAACGATTTCCTTTGAGGCATTTATGCGTTAACCAATTAATTGAGCCCATTCTTGGAAAAGAATGCTCTCACTAAATTTGACAAAGTTTATATAAAATATTTAATTAATTTGCTCTTCATTCTTGTGTTTCTTGATATTAACACCTTAGATTCTGTTTTGTCTATGAAGTGCATAATTATCAGCTGAAGACAGCTGGATATTATAAAATAAAACAGTTGTTATTGAATCATTTACATTTCAAAAATGTGTGAAGCAAGAAATAATAGTTCTTTAAAGCCTGAATTATTCTTTTTGTTGTTGTTGTTCCATTTGGTTTCCCTTTTTGATTACTGGTCTCTTCCTTGTCTCTTCCTTCCTTCCCCACTTCCTAGTTCACCATGTTTATTATGTGGTAAGTATTATGCAAATACTGAGAATTAAGCTGGGTCCTTCTACAGCTGGGTCAGTCCTGACAGTCTGAATGTGTTCCCTGAAACACATGGAAATGAAAAAATGGTAAGAATTCTGAAGTAGAGATTTCCCTACGAAGAGTGTAATATTGGAACATTTCCTTAGTTTATAACTGCCCATCCATGCACAAGCATTGCTGTACTCTCCTCTGACGCCCCTCACACTGATTTTTGAAAGTAGTTGAACAGTCTAGCATTTAATTTTTACCAACTTCCAAAGTGCAATTTGTGCACAGCTCGTGTGAAATGTTTACTTCTGAGCTGTTTAAATGTGGTCTCATTTTGAAGACTTTATTTTGAAAATAGTAATAACAAATCATTTTCTAAATTAAACCTAGGTGTTTCAAAATGATGCTACAAAATATTGTTAAAGTTGTTATTCTGGTAGCATTTTTTCTAGCTAAGAGATAAGCTTTAGATGTTTCTCTAGGTTTGATCTTGGTATATTTTGACACATGCTTTCACAACAGGGTCTTTTCTTCACAGTATAATTCCTAGTGAAAGACACAAAGGCACTGAAGGGGTTCAGAACAGCCATCCTAAGAAGTGCCAGTTTGGCAGGTGGATTATTTTGAGTTGAAGATAATCAAGACCCTGTGGGCTCATAAGAAACTTTTACCTCTCCCTTAAAGAATTTTAAGTGGGGCCTTGTCTATAATAAGCTAGCATAGCAAATAACTTTTTATGGCCTTTCCATAGGTCAGGGAAAACACCTAATTACTCAACCTCAGCTCTCCTTATTATCCTGCAATGACCTTCCTTCCCTTGGAAGCTCCAGGCTACTTACCTAATCCTTAACACAGAAAGTCATAAATCCCTCAATTTCCCTTTCTGTCTCAGAACCTCTCATGTATGACGCTTCCCCTATGTACCTATGCAATTCAATTTGGTCATTTTCTCTTGTTCATGTGTCTCATGGTGATTTAATTATGAGACCAGAGGAAGAACCTAGAAGAGTGAAGGAAAGTTTTCTTCCCTCTTCACAACACTTAAGTTTTCCATGTCATGTTTTCAATGTACGAAATCCATATTTCATTTTATTTTATATCAGTGTTGTAAAGTTAGAAATATAGAGATCTACTTCAAGATAAATGAATCTTTTATGTTTTATGATATTTGTTACAAGCAGAAATGGATTATTTTCTTCACATATATGAATATATATTTAATATGACCAATTTGAGCTGATAAGAATGTTATGCTCCATGAAAGATTTTCTATTCACAATTTATAACAACTGAAATGTATCATTGTTTTACAATGTCTATTTTATTTTTATTAGGACATTTTTATGATAAATTGTTATTCATTATAATGGGCCTGTCAGTTGGTTTCAACATTGTGCTCATAAAGTTTAAGCAATTTAACTTGCTGGACATAAACACAATGTTTATTTACAGGGACCATGGCATTATTTTTGAATTCCTGGCCATTACAAATTCTATTCAAGAATCAAGATTACATAGTCTTAGAATAAGAACTACACCCCAACTCCAAAACAAAATTCTCTGAGCACCAAAATTAATCTAATTTTAAGGACAGGATAAAATTAATGGTCTTAATGTGGAACAGTTAACTTGTGTCACCTGTAGGCTGGAATCAGGTTTTCTGTTTTTTTGTTTTTTTTTAAATAATCTCCCATGCTTCATTTCATCTTTTTCTCCCAGGGTATGAATATTCAAATATATAGTCAAAAGGCAGTTTCTCATATAACAAAATTCATTTTTAATTCTTGCTCCACTCAAATCCCAATTTTAATAATATTTTCCTTTTGGTTTCTCCTTTGTACCCCCTATTTATTCCTCTCCCCAAAAAACTGATGGCAACTTTTATCCTTTTTGCTCATGAAATTATATCATAGCATAGTGATTATTTAATGTAATTTGACTATATGAGGCTTTCTAAGAAAAAAACTTCTATGAACTAAGACTAGTCAAAGGACAAGGTGTAATAGATGGATTCTAGTTTGTTTATTTAATTAATACATATGTATATATAATTGACATATGATGAACTTTAGATATTTATAGAGCACAATTCAATAACTTGTGATATGTATTCACCCAGGAAACCATCACCATCAATGTGAACATTTTCCACTCTTCCATGAGGTTCTTTGTGCCTCTTGATAATGCTCTCCCTCTGCTTTCTCATTTTTCTTGAAACAACTTACCTTCTGTCACAATAAATAGTTTGCTTTTATAGAAATTTCTTTGACCAGGTTCACACAATATGTACTGTTTTTGCCCTCTTTATTTTACATAATTATTTCAGATTCATCCATGTTATTTCATTTATCACTACCTTGTGTCTTTGGGTATTATTCCATTGTATTGGTATACCACATGGATCTATTCACCAGTTGATGGCAACCCCACCAGTTTTTGGCTATTATAAATAAAGCTATTAAAATACCCATGTACAAGTCTTTTTGTGCATATACTCTCTCATTTCTCTTGGATAAATACCAGTGGATGGAATGGGATGGATGTGTCATATGGTAGCTGTATGATTAACATTTATTTTATTTTAATATATTTTTATTTTTATTATTAAAGATTTTATTTTATTTTTAGAGAGAGGGGAAGGGAGAGAGAGAATGAGGCAGAGAAACATCAATGTGTGGTTGTCTGTCACGTACCCCTAGCTGGGGACCTGGCCCACAACTCAGACATGTGTCCTGGCTGGGAATTGAACCAGTGACCCTTTGGTTTGCAGGCCAGCACTCAATCCATTGAGCCACACCAGTCAGGGTAAGATCATGTATTATTATTTATGAAGAATGGACTTTCTATTTAAGGATTCATGCAATAAACAGTACCACTGGGTTCTGTTGACTGCCACCAAAAATTGTGACTCTCGATGCCAGAGACTTAAGAAAAAGAAAGGTACTACTTTATTCAAAAGTTATACAGATTCAGAACAATAGCAGAATTCTGTTTTTAAATCCCAAAGTCCCTTAAAAGTAAACACCATACACACACACAGTGTTGCCTCCCTTTGCCAAATGAGGCCAGTCAGAGGCACCATCTCTCAGAAAAAAGAAAAAAGAAAAGAAAAGAAAAATAGAAATCTATAGCTTAGCTAGGCAAATTCCTGTTTTAACATTCTGGCTTCTCCCAGTCATCCATACTTGGCTAGCTTTCCACTTTTAATCCAAAACCACATGGTCCCTCCTCATGGTGGGCAAGCTGGGGTCCTTCTGCATCCTCTCAAACTGCATGGTTAAGACTCACATGGATGCTACATCCTGCCTTTCTGTTCATGTCTAACCTGCAGGCAGAGTTGGCTCCCAAGCCACATGGTCAAAAACCACATAGCCCCCATATGGCTAAGAGAGCATGTCTGCTCCATGCTTGAGTTTAAATCCTTACCCTGCTCCTCCTCCATAACCCCATTTCCAACTCCTCCCACAAAGAGTTGTACCTGCCAGTACTTTAGTCTCTTCTGCCTTTCTCTGGCTGCCATTATTAGTCCCGGAAAGCATGGCCCCATGATATAGGAACTGCCTCCAAGCCTCTCAGGCAGGCACAGCAACCAGGGAACCACCTCCCAGCTACATCACATCACAGGTTAAAGTCAAGCTCATCTCCCTGGCTCTAAGCATCTGCCACAGCTACTTAAAATAGATATGAAGCTATCTAGCTGTTGTTGATATGAAAAGTAACTCTCAATGGCTGTCCTCCTCTACTTCCTCCCCCAAGCAACATTAGGAGGGGCTCCCATTCTAGGAACCCCAATATCCCTGTTACATTCAAACAATAAAGGTCAGTAGTTTTAAAATAATATTTTATGTTACTTCATCTATATTAATATGATACTCTAGAAGACAGTTACTTAATACACTAAAATTATATAATGAAGTGCTTTCTCTTTTATTATTAGAACACATTTAGTCATTGTATAAAAT